>PVJH01009965.1:0-76014 GCA_004026705.1 Nesogale talazaci
CTGAGCTCATTATTTAATCTCTTTAATAATTTTTTAAAAGAAAAATTAAATTAAAAAATTTGCTTCATGAAAGCAAAGAAGATTTGAATTACTTACTGATGGTATCGACCACTGAAATCTTCAGAGTAGAATACACCTCAACAGGAAGAAAACGGAAGTCCTCACAACTCGACCAATAAGCAATATCATGATAAATAGTGAAAATATTGAACTTGATAAATATTTTCATTTACTTGGATCACCAACCAAGTTCATGAAAGCAACAACCAAGAAATCAAACAATATATTGCCTTGGGTAAGTTTCCTGTGAAAGACTTCCATATAGTGTTAAAAAAAAAAAAAAAAGCAATGACAGTTTGAGGGCTAAAGTTACAGTATTTTTAGTCACTTTGTATAGCAAAGCTATAGCATGAATAAGAAGGCCAAAGAGGAATTGATGCCTTTGAATTATGGTATTGATAAAGAATATTGAATGTACCATGTCATACCAGAAGGATAAGGAGTTTTGATGTCCTAGTGGGTTGCATGTAGGGCTACTAACCACAAGATTAGCAATTTATCAGGTCAAAATCACCAGAAGAGGTCTTCTACTCCTGTAAAGATTTATAGTCTCGGGCTGAGCCCCGGTGGCGTAGTGGTTGTGCGCAGGATTACGGCCCACTGGGATGGAGGTTCAATTCCAGCAGTGGGGCTGGGCCTCCTACTCCCAGCACCAGAGAGCAGTGATGCCCCCACCCCCCCAAAAAAAAAAGATTTATAGTCTCAAACCCACAGGGACAGTTCTACTTTTCCTATAAGGACACCGTGAATTGGAGTTAACCTCAATGGCATTCAGAGTTTTGATTACCAAAAGATTGAACAAATATATCTTGGAAGAAATAAGTCAAATTACTCTTTGTTAAAGAGACTAGCAAAACTACTTGGTACATACTTTAAGTATGTCATTAGGAAGAGCATAACAGACTGAGTTAGGCACTGTCAAGTTGATCCAGAGTCTCACCTTCCTTGCCTTGGCAAAGGATTTCTAGTTGTACTTCTTCTAAGATAGATTCATTTATTTTTCTGGCAATCCATGATATATTTCCTATTCTTTGTCAGCAACTAGGCAAATAAATTAAATTAAAAATTAATATTCTTAATCAGCATCGCAAGTCATCCATAATTCTTGGATCTTCTTTGTTTGTTGTTCAATTTTCACCTGAATACAAGACTAGGATTGACAACTTATAAGATAATGATATCAGGTAACAAAATATGGGATAATTTTATTGTACGCAAAAACCCTGGCTGAACCAAGTTGACATATATTTTAAGGGACATAATTTAATCTATAACACTCCCATTTACTTTAGTTTTGTAGCCAAATATCTGTAAATAATTATTTTTATGCTGCCTTGAATTTTTTGTTTACCTTTGGTTCTTCCAGTATTTCAAGCTGTCTTCTGATGGGACCACTGTTGCAAATATCTATTCTCTCTACAATGCCACATCCAATGATTACTAACTGTTTTATTTCCAAGTTCACTGGACACCTTAATAGTATTGGATATTGTTCCTATTATCTCTTTTTGTAAAGCACTCATTTTGGCAATTTTCTTTCCTGTATACACACACACACACACATATGTATGTATATATATATATATATATATATACACACACACACACACATATATGTATTCCTTTCATTACTCAGGCTGTGAATGCTTCATCCCTTCTTCTAGGTTCTAATTCTCCACTGGAGTGCTAAATTTCTTCCCTCACCACACTCTGTTTAAATGAGTCAATCCATTCCCATAGCTTTTTAAATACCATCCCCATACTGAAAACTCCCAACTGTATATCTCTAGTATTTCTTGTTCTTCTAGACTTCAGTCACCTGTATCCAATTACTTGCTTTCCATTTCCATTTGGGTGTCTCAAAGGTATCTCAATATAGCATTTTCAAAACTAAATTTCCACTACTTATCTCTCCAATCTTTCCCCAATAATATGAATTTCTCCCCTTAAATCATCTTCTTTTAAATATATGGCATCAAAATCCACTTATTTGCTCAAGAAAAAACAAACCAAACCAAATTAAACAAAGAAACAAAAACTAGGGGTCACCTAATTTATCAAGTTTTATTCGTTCCACTTCCAAAAGGTGTCTCGAATCTGTCAACTTATTTTCATATTACTTCACAGAAACACCATCTATCGTCGAATTCTTGCAAACCCTTTCTAAAGTAGGCTTCGATTTTAGTAATCTCATCCAATTCATTCTCTACACCCCAGAGAGAGCCTTTAAAACATAAACCATTTTATGTAACTCATTTGCTTAAAAAAACTCAGTTCCATGTAGACTTCACTTTGGATAAAATTCAAGCTTTTTCTGTTGATCCGGGAGCCCTGGCAGCACACTCATTCAGCACTCAACTGCTAACCTAGGGGACAGTGCTTGAACCCACCTGGTGCTCCATGTGGCCGTCTGCTTCCTTTAAGTTTACAGACTTGGGAAACCTATGGGGCAGTCCTACTTTAGTCTAGACATTTACCATCAGTTGGAATCTATTCAATGGCACTGCATGTGTTTACTTTGATCTATAAGATCTTGAATAATTTGGCATAATTCAAGTGAGTTAATATCATATAGACCAAGGTTAGGTCTAGCCTTTTCTTCTCCATTTTTACCAGTACAACGCTCCTCACTGCCAGGTAAATTTTTCTTTTTTCAAATTCTTGAACGCATATTGTACCTACAGTTCCTTCTTCACTAGTTTCTTTTTCTCTCTTTCTTTTTTTAATGTGGCCACTTTCCGGGACCTTAATGATCTCAATTATCATTAAGGCTCGTAACATGGCTTTTCTATTGTCAGCTTTTTCTAAATTTCTGCAGAAACATATTCAAGTAAGCAGACTCAATGACTGGCTTCTTCACTAGTTTCTTTCATGCATAGCTCCTTTTTATCTCTTATTTTACATGCCAATTCACTAGTAGGCCTTTCATAGATCATCCTCTCTAGTAGGTCTCTTAGTGCAATTTTACCTCATCATTCTTACTCTATATCTAGGCATCCAGTCTACATTCTAGTCACAGTACTTTACATCTGACTATTACCTATCTGCTTGTTTGATTTTTGCCTTCTCCATCTTGCTCTAAACTCATTGAGATAAAAGCTGAGACTAAATCCATTTTCTTTACCAATATGCGAGCTGAAGCTATCGCATATCCTACACAAAATAATTACTTATTGAATAATTGAATGAGCAGATAAAAACAATGTAATGAAAATAGCATGTTGGTGTTTATGTAACTTTGTGTTAAAGAAAATTTCAGGACTATACCACCAAAGTTTTATTCAGAATTTTAGTTTTTGTCAAAATGGATGGGGGAACCTTTTTTTTTTTTTTACAGTCTTGGGTAGTTAGCGTCTTTTCTACTCTAATGCCTCTCAAATTACCTATGATGAATTTGTGAATTATAATTAAAATTAATTTGTAAAAACAAGAGATAACAATGACAAAAGCAAAAAACTAATATTTTATTAGTTTTAACAGAAATAAAATTTCTATGTCAAGTTTCTAAAATATAATAGCAAATAAATAAATTCTACATTTCTGTTATCACTACACATAGTCTAAGGTCAGCACTGGCTCATGAACCACACAATGAATGGAACTGGTTTACTCCATCATGCTTCAATTTGGGATTGGTTTGGGCAGGGTATCTTAGATCTTGAACTATTCTGTATGGGGCAGGACTGCAGGGCACAGAAATCCAGAGACACTGATCAAACCAGTCATTTTACAAGCGAACACACTCCCTCTGCCCAGATCTCTATACACACCTCTGAAATACTGCAGCCCCAGAATTCAGAAGCACTTGCGGGGGGGGGAGGGAGGTGTTGTGGGGCAGCTGTGTAGTACTTTGAAGAGCAGGCCTTACAGCAGTTACAACAAATGGTTACTTGTTGGGCTGCTAACAGCAAGGTCAGCACTTTGGAACTTTCTCTGGGGGAGAAAGATGTGACTTTCTGCTTTAGTAAAGGTTTACACTCTCAAATTCACAGGATCAGTTCCACCCTCTCCTATAGGTTCAGTCTGAGTCAGAGTCAACTTGATGGAGTTTTTACTAGGTTTTAGAGGAGGCCCTGTGGTTGTCCCTCTGGGGAGGATTTGAATGCTAGCATTTGTTAAAGAATACTATGAAGCTATGGTTGTGGATATACGAGCGGACAGGATGACAGGGAAACAAAACCAAACCCTTCCTAATTAAGCCTGCTATTTTTGTTTTCTACACACTTACTGAATTTTGAAGGAGGTCATAGTGGAGAGAAAAATTTCACCCTTACCCATGGGGTGTAAGAGAGAAACTAATTGTTGCTGAGATTCATACTACTAGTTGGGTTACAATAACCCTTTCCCTCAGAGCACTGCATAGTTATTTCCATCATAGTTCATTTCTCTAAATCCTTTTAACTCATTCTTTGCACCCCTAAATATTGTGCCTTACTGTTTTATTATTCATCCTTTCCATGTTCTTCTTCTTCTCTCTGTGTTGATCCAGACACAATGCTGAATGTAAGTGAAAGGGTGAAAGTGTGATGTACAGGGGGGAGTAAAGAGCAATAAAAGCTGGGGCGTAGCTAGCTTTCTTCTCACTCTTGACACTTACGGAGAGGAGGATATTCGTGGAGCATATGCCATCTGATGTCTTGCTTTGACTTCTACTATCAAGTTTGCCCCCATGCATTATGCGTTAAAGCACTGGCATAAATAAATAAATGTGCACTTATGCCACCAAAACAAAGACTCCATGGTGCCTAAAAAAAAAAAAAAAAGGGACTTTTATCTCACCTAGAAAGCAGAAAAAATGCACCTACTTTTTTTTGTTCCTTTTTTAAAAAATTAAATCATTTTATTGAGGGCTTGTACATGACTTTTCACAATTCATAAATAAACATACTGTGCATACATAAAGACATAAATAAACTTCACATGTCCACTGCTATTATCATTCTCCAATCATCTGCTTTTTCCCTCGAGCCCCTAGTATTGACTTTAACATCCCTTCCCCTCTTCCCCTGCTCTTTCCTTCCCACCAACCCTCAATACTTCATAAATTATTATTGTTCTGTCATATCTCACACAGCCCGACTTCTCCCCCAACCCACTCCTTTGATGTCCATCCTTCAAATAGGAGCCTATGTGTATATCCTTGCAGTTGGTTCCATCTCTCCACCCCACCTTCTCTCTACCCTTCCAGCAGCTCCAATCTAACCACTGGCCCGAAGGGGCTCATCCATCCTGGTCTCCTCATATCTCCAGCTCCCCTCTCTACTAGTGTACCTTCTCCAGTCTATCAGGATTTGTAAGGTAGAGTTGGGATCATGATGGTTGGGGGGGAGGAAGGCTTCAGGAACTAGAGGAAACTTGTATGCATCATCACTGCCTAGCTGCCCCTTGACTGGTCTGTCTCCTCCCCGTGACTCCCCTGTAAAGGGGTGACCAATTATCCACCAGTCGGCACCAGGTCCGCACCCTGGTCTCACCCTGGTTTGTAATGATGTGATTCTTGTTCTTTGATGCTCCATACCTGCTCCCTTTGGCCCCTCTTGATCACACAGGCTGGTGTGCTTCTTCCACGTGGACTTTGCTGTTTCTGTGCAGAATGGCAACACGATTATCTTCAAGTCTTTGAGACTCCATACATTCAATCATTTGGTAGCTGGGCACCATTGTTTCTTCTACTCTGTTTGCCTCTATATCCACTTGTCTTCAGCAATATCGGGAGTCAATTGGTCCATTGATTTTGATTTTTGTTCTTTGATGTCTGATACCTGATTGTTTCAGCACTTCATGATCGCACAGGCAAATGAGCTTCTTTTATGGTGGGTTTTGTTGCTCCCGAGCTGCATGGCTGCTTGTTTATGCTCAAACCTTTAAGACCCCAGGTGCTACACTTTTGATAGCTGGGCACCATCTGCTTTCTTCACCACTCTTGCTCATGCTCCCACATGTTTTCAGTGGGCACCTTGGTGATGTGTGCACACAGTGATATGTCCCCTCCCCCTCCCCCATTTGATGTCTATTGCCTAGACCTTTCACCACCATGTGACCACGGTGGCTATTGTGCTTCTTTTGTGTGGGTTTGGTCCCTTCTCGAGTAAATGGTCTATTGTTTATCTTCAGGCTTTTAAGACCCCAGATATATCCTTTGATGGCTGGGCACCATCAGCTTTCTTCACCACATTTGCTTGTGCACCCATTTTACTTCAGTGTTTGTGTTGGGCCAATGAGCCTCCAGGAATACCAGATTCTTAGAACAAAGTGTTCTTGCATTGAGGGAGCACTAGGGAGAGGGCCCAAGGTCCACTTGCTACCATAGTATTGGCCTATAGATATGTTCTCAAATTTATTCCCACCTTATAATAGATAGTTGTATTTATGTATGAACATACCTATGTTTACACCCCTGCAAGTGCCCTCCGCCTTCTAGCTCTCCCTTCTATTTCCTTCCATCTCCCTCCCGTCTCACCACCATGCTCCACCTTCACTGGCATTTCAGTGTTTCCCCACAGAATCACTGTCCTTGCTTAATCCCGACCAGGCCTCCCACACCCTCCTTACCATCAATTCCAGACCCCTTCTTGCTCCCCCTCCTCCATCCATGTGTTTGTCCACACCCCCTTCTCCTCTCTCTCGTGCCTCCAGAAATTGTTGTTTGCCCAGTTCTTTATGTGGCACATTGGGTCTCCAGAGGGATGTATTCCTCTGAGCATCATGTGTCGGCATGGGGACTGGACCAGCTCTCTGCCTCTTCCTTCCTTCTTGTCTTTGTCCCTGTGGGTGTGGGATGCTGGCCCTTCCCCCAACCTGTTCTCTGTCACACCCACTTCTGGGGATGGGGTCCATCTGACTCTTGTTGCAGCCAGCTCTATAGCTCTCTCTTTTCTTGTGTCCTTCCATGTGTCCACGTTGTCTTCATGGTTGGGTCCTTCGTGGTAGGAACTGCTTGCCCATTCCGGTTTCTGTGGAGACAAGACCAGTACTCCCTCCCTGGTTGGGTTAGTGCCCCTGTTATCCTTTCACTTTTGAACTCCCTTTTATCTCCTTATCCCCTCAACCCCCTCATCCTTCTCCCATTACTGTGCTGCACCCAGCATGTACCTCCCTAGGTTTGGTCCTCCCTCCTCCCCTTACCCTACATCTTGGACCAACTGTTATGGTATAGAAGTCTTCTCTTTTATACTCACCATACTGTTTCTACTTAACTCAGGAGGCTCATGCAGTACTTATCTTTTTGTGATTGACTGACTTCGCTTAGCATAATTCCCTCCAGTTCTTCCCATGCAGAGATGTGTTTCAAGTGCTTGGCAGAGCTTTTGAGTGAAGCATAGAGCTCCATTGTGTGTATGTGCTAGAGTTTGTTGATCCATTCATCTACTGATGGAAATTTAGATTGCTTCCAACTCTTTGCGATTGTGAATTGTGCTGCAATGAACACTGGCGTACATACCATTGGCTGTGGTTTATTTCTTGTCTCTTCTGGGTATATACCCAATAGTGGGATAGTTAGATCATAGGGTAGCTCAACTTCCATTTTCATTAAATATTGCCAGGCTGCTTTCCATAGCGGCTGTACATATGTACATGACCACCATCAATGTAGAAGTGTTCCTATTTCACCACATCCCCTCCAACATTTGTTGCACTCTGATTTTCTGATCTGGGCTAGCCTCAAGGGTGTTCGATGATATCTCATGGTTGTTTTGATCTGCATTTCTCTGATGGTTAGTGAGCAGGAGCATTTCCTCATATGGATCTCCTCCCTAGTGAAATTTCTTTTCAGTCCTTTTTCTCATTTCTTCAAAGGGTTATCTGTTTTCATCTTCTTGCAGGAAACGAGGGTATTGTAGATTTTTGTAATAAACACTTTGTCTGTTGTATCGTGGCTAAAAATCCTCTCCCAGTCTGTAGGTTGCCTGGCTACCCTCTTAGTAAAGTCCTTTGATGCACACATGTGTTTTATTCTTAGTTAGTCCCACTTGTCAATTTCAGGTTCCCCTTCATTTGTACCCTGTCCTATTGCAGTTAGCCTTTGTATTCCCTGGGTCAAGGTTCTTAGATTTTCCCTGATTCTCTCGCTAATGGTCCTGATGGTTTGTGGTTTTGCTTCCAGGTCCGTGATTCACCTTGAGTTTGTTCTTGTGCATGGGATGATATAGAGATCCTGTTTCATTTTTCTACATGTGGATTTCCATTGTCTCCAGCACCATTTGTTAAATAGGGCATCGCCCTCCCACTTAATATTTTTGGGGCCCTTGTCAAAAATCAGTTGTCTATATGCTAATGGTTTTATTTTAGGGTTTTTTATTCTTTTCCATTGATATCTGTATCTGTCATTATGTCTGTACTATGCTGTTTTGACGACTGTGGCTTTGTAGTAAGTGTGGAAGTCCGGTAAAGCCAGCCCTCCGACTGTGTTCTTTTCCTTGAGGAGATCCCTGCTAATTCTGGGCTTTTTCCCTCTCCATATGAAGTTGGTGGTCAGTTTTTCCAGTTCTTTGAAGAAGATTGTTGGTATTTGGATCGGGATAGCGTTGAACTTATAAAGTGCCCTGGGACGGATAGACATCTTTACTATATGGAGTCTCCCAATCCATGAGCATGTGATATTCTTCCACTTGTGGAGGTCACTTTTCGTTTCCTGTAGTAGGGTTTTGTATTTTCCTTGTATAGGTCTTTTGTTTTTTGATTAGATATATCCCTAGATACTTCTATTTATACTTGGCTATTGTGAATGGTACTGCTTTCTTGATCTCCTCTTCTGTGGTCTTGTCAGATGTGTAGAGCAGACTAATCGACTTCTGTTTGTTGATCTTGTATCCTGCCACTCTTCCATATTCTTCTATTGCTGTTAGTACTCCGGTTGTGGAGCTCTTGGGATTTATGATGTACAGGATCATGTCATCAGCAAATAATGAAAATTTGACTTCCTCATCTCCCATATGGATACCTTAGATGTCTTTCCATTGTCTTATGTTATTTGCTAAGAATTTCCAACACTATATTGAATAGTAGTGGGGATAAGGGGTATCCTTGTCTAGTCCCCTTCTTCAGAGGGATTGATTTAGTCTTTTCTCCATTGACTATTATGTTAGCTGCCGACTTCTCATAGATAGCTTGCATTAAATTGAGGAACTGACCTTCTATTTCTATCTGTCAGAGTGTCTTGATTAGTAAAGGGTGCTGGATGTTGTCAAATGGTTTCTCTGTATCTATAGGTATTACCATATGGTTCTTATCCATCATCTTATGAATATGATGTATAATATTGATGGATTTATGGATGTTAAACCATCCCTGCATCCCTGGGATGAATCCTACCTGATCCTGATGGATTATGCTTTTTATATATTTTTGTATTCTATTGGCTAATGTCTTGTTGAAGATTTTTGCATCTGTGTTCATTAGAGATATTGGTCTATAGTTCTCTACTCCTGTGGGATCCCTTTCCTGTTTGGGTATCAAAGTTATACTGGCTTCATAAAATGAGTTGGGGAAGTTTTCCTTCCTTTTCTATACTCCGGAAAACTTTGTGGATGATTGGTGCCAGTTCCTCCCTGAAAGTCTTATAGAATTCCCCAGTGAAGCCGTCTGGTCCAGGAGCTTTTTTTGTTGGTATATTCTTGATAACCATATCTATCTCTTCTCTTGTTATGGGTTTCCTTAGTTCCTTGATCTCTATCTGGGACAGTGTAGGAAGGGTTTGTTTTTCTAGGTATTTTTCCATATCTTCCAGATTGTTAAACTTGTTGGAGTACAGATCTTCATAGTACTTTGTGATGATCTGTTTAATTTCATTAGGGTCTGTTGTGATTTCCCCCATTTCATTCCTCATCCTGTCTATTGTTGCTTGTTCTTTCCTTTCTTTGGTCAGGTTTGCCAGTGGCTTGTCGATTCTATTGATACTTTCAAAGAACCAACTTTTTGCTGCATTAATCTTTTGCATTGTTTTTTTGTCTTCCCAGTGGTTCAACTCTGCCCTATTTTTTATTATTTCTTTTCTTCTACTGTTGGAGGGATTATTCTGCTGACTCTGTTCTAGTTGTTGGAGTTTTTGTGAGAGTATTTCTGCCATACGACTCTCTTCCTTTTTCATATATTCTCCTATTGCAATCAAGCTACCTCTGATAACTGCCTTCGTAGTATCCCAGAGGTTATGATATGAAGTATCCTCATTCTCATTAATTTCTGGAAATGTTTTGATCTCCCTTCTAATCTGGGTCATTACCCATTCATGCCACAGAAGTTCATTATTCATCCTCCAACTGTTTGCCCTTGTTTTACTACTGGTCCTTTTATTAATCTCCAGCTTTATCACATGGTGGTCAGAGAAGGACATCTGTATGATGTCTGTGTGTTTGAATTTACTTATGCTTGACTTGTGTCCCAGCATGTGGTCAATTTTTGAAAATGTGCCATGTGGACTTGAGAAGAATGTGTATTTTTTTGCATTTGGATGAAAGGCCCTAAATATGTCTATCAAATCTAGTCATCTTATTGCGGTATTTAGTTCTATAGTCTCTTTGCTGAGCTTCTTTCTCAAAGATCTGTCTTTCTCTGATAGTGGCATATTAAAGTCTCCTACTATAATTGTTGAGCCTTAACATCTTTTTTCATGTTCTGAATAGTCTGTTTGACAAATTTCGCAGATCTCTCATTTGGCGCATATATATTTATTATGCTCACTAGTTCCTAGTGAAGTGTTCCCTTAAGCATTATAAAGTGCCCTTCCTTGTCTCTTTTTATGGCTTGAATCTTGATGTCTGTTTTATCTGAGATTAGGATTGTGATCCCTGCTTTTTTTTAATTCACCGTTAGCCTGATATATCCTCTTCCAGCCTTTTATTCTTAGTTTATTCTTGTCGGCTAGCTTAAGATGTGTTTCCTGTAGGCAACAGATTGATGCATTATGTTTTCCAAGCCAGTTAGCCAAGCTTTTTATTTTAATGATGGAGTTCAGGCCATTAATATTTAGAGTTATTATTCCAATCTGTGGGTTTGTTACTGACCTTTTGTGTTTTTTCATGTGTGTGTTTTTCTTATTCCCCTTTTTATATCTCTGCTGTGTTTTCATTGGGGGCTTCTTTATTGCTATGTTTTCTACCTGTGGCTGTATATTCTTGGTGATTGGAGTTAGTCTGTTGGCTCCTGGGTGAGGTTGGAGTTTAGGATGTTCTCCTATTTGTGCTTGGTGGGTGTTGGTCTTCTGGCCATAGTGAGTCGGCAAGGATTTTCCTCAGGGTTGGGTGTCTCACAGCATATTCTTTAAGTTTTTCATTATCTTGGAAGACCCTTATTCCCCCATCTATCTTGATAGAGAGCTTTGCAGATTAAAGAATTCTAGGAGAGGCATTGTTTTCCTTCAACTTCTGGAAGATATTGTTCCACCCTCTTCTCCTCTTCATGGTTTCTGTTGATAGGTCTGCACATATTCTTACCTGAGAGCACTTATATGTGACATCCTCTTTCTCTTGCTGCTTTAAGGATTTTCGCTTTTTCCTCAAAGTTGGATAGTTTAACTAGTATATGCCTTGGTGAGTTCTTCCTGGGGTCTAATCTACTCGGTGTCCTCTCTGCTTCCTGTATGATAGACTGGTTCTCGTTCATTAGGTAGGGGAAATTTTCTTTAAGAAATTCTCTTGTTAAATCAGCTCTTGATTTCTTCACCATGTCTTGTTCTGGTAGGCCAATGATTTGGATGTTGTCCCTTTTCATAGCATCACTCATTGATCTCAGGTGTTCCTTTGTCTATTTTATTATCTTGTTTGATTGTCTTTCACATTTGTTGAGGTCAACCTGATTGTCTTCAAGATCACTGATAAGAGTCTCAGCCTCATCCAATCTGTTCGTGAGGTCAGCAACACTGCTCGCAGCTTCTGCTATTTCCCCTGTTAACTCCTGTATTTCCCTCTGATGCTTGATCCTCATTCCCTCTATTGTGGACTTCATCCCTTCTATTATGGCCCTCATTCCCTCTATCATTGCATCCTTTGTCTGTGTAGCTTCCTTCATCTCTTTTATTTCTCCAATCAATCTTCTAATAATTTCTTTTTGTGACAGATCCACATCAGACTCTTCTATGAGTGTAATGAGATCTGTTGCTGTGGTTTGTCTTTCTTGTTTACTTATTAGCATTGATGTGGTATTCTGTTGTTTACATGATTCTTTTGAAGAGGTTGGTGCCATGTTCCTCAGTTACCAAAGGTCTTGTGTACTTTCAGAGTGATTGGTGTTGGTGTTTTCACAGGGTGCCTGTGTTTTACTATGGAGATTGGTCTGGTTGCAGTGTAGGCAGGTACTGTGTTGACTTAAAAGTCAGCTGTCCCCTTTTTTCCATGCAGATTCCCGTGTACACAGACTCCCAAACATACACAGACTTCCCAACCACAGACTTCCATACTGTACAGTGCAGCTGGCTCCCACCTCTGGTGCTGAGGTTGCAGCAGTTCAACTCAAGTCCTGAACCAACCAGGTGACCTCTTATTCCCACACAGATTCTGTGCACACAGGCTCCTGGGGCAGACTCTGAGGCTCACAGACTCCCAGGCACACAGGCAACTCAACTTCTGTTGCCAGGGTTGCAGAAGTTAGACTAAGGTCCTGGATCAGACCAACTGAACCCTTGTTCCCCCACAGATTCCTGTGCGCACAGGTTCCTAGAGACAGATTCTAGGACCGCAGTTTCCTGGGGGCCCAGATTTGGGGGTACACAGATTTCCTCTCTGAGGAGTACAGCAGCCTCCCTGCTCCCGCTCAGAGGCCTCAGAAGTTCAATAAGACCCTGGGCCAGCCAGCTGACCACTTGCTCCCACACAGAATCTATGAACACAGGCTCCTGGTGACAGACTTTGGGGCAGGCTCTCAGATACACACACTCCCCAACACACAGACTTCAAAACATACAAACAACACAGGCTCCCAACTGCTGAGGCCGCAGAGGTTAAGCTAATGTCCTGGACCAAACCAGTTATACCCTTGTTCCCCCACAGACTCCTGTACACACAGGCTCCTGGGGAAGGACTCAAGAGTCTCACAAGATCCTGAGGTCAGACTCAAGAGCACACAGGCTCCCGGGGAACCAGCTCAGGAGCTCAGAGGCTCCCCAGCACACAATAGGTTCCCAACTTGCGATAGGCAATAAGCAAGGGCTCAAGCACCCAGATTCCCTAGGAAATTGGGTGGAATCAGCTTCTCCTCCCTGGGGCTGCTCTTCACAGGGTGGACCTTGCCCAGCTGGGCATAGCAGGAGTAGTTGCCCTAGGCTACGGGGGGCGGGGGGCGGGGGAGGGGGGGGAGGCGCAGGTCTGTGAGCCAAACTGGAAATGATCAGGAGTTAACTACAAGAGACCAAATTTGCAGAAATAATGGAGGGATAGAGAACAGCAAATGATCCGGCTGCAAGGGCTCAATCTCCGCCCTGCTCGGGAGGCAGGCTGCGGCTCTGTGAGAGCCCCGGTTCCGACCAAGCCTTGCTTCCAACCAGGCCGCGGTCCGACCAGGCCGCAGACCCGACCAAGCCACGGTTCCGACGAAGCTGCGGTTCAATTAAGCCACGGATCCAACTAGGCCACGGTTACGACTTAGGCATGGATCCAACCCAGCCGCAGATCCGACTAAGCTGCGGTTCTGACTAAGCCACTGTTCTGACCAAGCCGCAGACCCGACTAAGCTACAGCCGGGACAGGACAGCGCCCTGCGCCCGTCCAAACCTTGCCAGCAGCGCCCTGGCAGCGACAATGACAGACAATGGCGGGTCAATCCCCAGCTGGGCTTCACTGTGGCAAGCCAAAATCCCCCAGTCCCTCAGAACCCTGTGAATCTGTTCCCACTTATGATGATCCTCCCGTGATCTGGTAGTGCTGAATTTCCCCTTCAGACACTCTCCCAGGCTGATCCCGTGCTGGTTGCCTCTGGTGCGTGTCACGCAGTCGCCATCTTACCAGAAGTCCTCATCATTTTGCCTACTTTTTTTTTTTAATCTAGGGGAACTCAACTCTCTTTCTACTGGAGTGATTTGATCATCTTCCTGAAGATGAAGTAACATAAATTTTGCATGTAATGTTTGTTGCTAATGGTGTGTTTGAAGTAAAGGAATGACATGACATATGGCATACTACCCAATTTCTCAACTCAGTCCCCACTCACTGCTACGGAGTTGAATCTGACTCAGCAACCATGTAGGACAGAGACAACTGTCACTTTGAGTTTCTGGGACTTAAAATCTTTAAAGGACAGACAGCCTCTTTTTTCTCCCAAGGAACAGCTGGTGGGTTTAAACTGCATCGCCTCATCTCCTGACTGCTGTTTTCGTGAGCAATGACTGTGGATCCAAGCAAGACTAAATCCGTGGCAAGTTTAATCTTTTCTCCGCTTATCGTGATGTTACCTATTGATTGATTCAATTGTGAAGATTTTGGTTCTCTCCACATTGAGTTGTGATTCATACAGAAGCCTGCAATCCTTGATTTTCATCGGTATTTCAAGTCCTCCTCATTTTCAGCCAGGAAGATTGTATCGTCTACATATTGCAGGTTGTTAATAAGCCTTCCTTCAATCCTGATGCCACATTTCCCTTCATATAATTTAATTTCTCTAATTATTTGCCCAGCATACAGATCGAACAAGATAAGAGGATAAAACCCTATGGCACAACCTGGAGATTTTGAACGATGCAGCATCCCCTTGTTCTGTTTGCAAACTGCCTTGTGTACAAGATCCGTGCACAAGTTCTACATGACAACGATACAGCATTCTGCAATTCCCATTCTTCTCCAGGTTACGCAAAGCTTGTTATAATCCACCCAGATTATTTATTGCATAATCAATAAAACACAAGTGAACATGTCCTTCTGGTATGCTCTGCTTTGAATCAAGATCCAGTTGCCATTAGTACATTCCGTGTTCCACGCAATTGTCTGAATCCAACCTGAAACTTGGGCAGCTCCCTGTCAATGTACTGCTGCAACTGTTGTTGCATGATCTTTAGCAAAATCTTACTTGCTTGTGATACCAATGACACTATTTTATAACTTGGGTTCGATCACTTTCTTTGGAATGAGTACAAATATAGATCTTTTCCAGCCAGTTGGCCAAGTATTTGTCTTTCAAATTTCCTGGCAGAAAGGAACGAGTGCTTCCAGTGCCCCATCAGCTTATTGAAATATCGCAATTGATATTCCATCAATTACTGGTGCTTTGTTTATGGCTAATGCTTCTTCCAGTGCAGCTTGCACTTCTTCCTTCACTGTCAGTGGTTCTTGCTCATATGCTGCCTCCTGAAATGGTCAAGTGTTGATTTGTTCTTTTTTATACAGTGACGCTGTATTCTTTCCATTATTTTTCCAATGCTTCCTGAATGATTCAGTATTCTACCCATAGCATCTTTCAACATTGAAAGTGAGGATTGAATTTTTTGTGTAATCTTTTCAGTTTAAGATGTGTTGAGCTGAGCCCCGGTGGCGTAGTGGTTGTGCGTGGGACTGTGGCCCACTGGGATGGAGGTTCAATTCCAGCTCCCAGGAGCAAAAGGCTGGGCCTCCTACTCCCACCACCTGAGGGCAATGATGCCTAAAATTAAAAAAAAAAAAAAGATGTGTTGAGTACATTCTTCCTTTTTGATTCTAAAGCTAGGTATTTGCTGGGGTGTTCATTATAGTGATCTCCATGTTCTTTGGAACTGTGTTTGTCAAGGCAAACCAGAGAAACAAAATCATAGAGACACATTTTGTGTTTAGGAAAGAGGTTTATATATAAGGGCCAGTCCAAAATCAAGTCCATAAATCTGACATTCTGATACCAATCTATAAAGTTCTCTTTACACTCATGAAACACATGTAGTGATGCCAAGTGCAGGGAGATCACAGAGCTGTGGATGGATTCAGTGGCAGTAGAAGCAGCTCCGCGCTGGCAGGGGTCTCCACGGGGCTCTTCCAGTTGCCAGGGCATGGGGGTCTATCAGAGTAGAGCCACCTCTCTTGTCAATAGAGCGTCTCTCAGGGAGTGAGCTTTCTCAGTAGAGTCTCCAAGGGAGTGAGCAGAGAACGAGAGTGTATCTCCTGCCTCCAGGAAGTACCAGAGTTCCTGGAATCCTTAGAAGGCCATGCCCACACAGTGGCCTCATTGGCTATGACCCGACTGACAGACTTGACTCAACGCAGTTCCTCTTAATCCTCTGAAGTCCCAAATTGCCACCAGAGTGGAACTTCCATGGAATTAGTCACATACTCCCCAATCTAATTGGGTTAAAATAGTTTTCAAACTTTAAAAATGCTGGAGTAGGGATGGGGTGAACATCCCTACATTTAACAAATTGCTGTTATAACCAAATCCACTGCCATTAAAGTCAATTTCAACTCATAATAGCCCTATAGGACAGAGTAAAGCTACCCCATAGGGTTCCCAAGACTATAAATCTTGGTGGAGGCAAACTGCCACCTTTTCCCTGTAGAGCAGCTGATGGGTTTGAGTCCTTAATCATTAGGTTAGTGGAAAAGGACTTTAGCCACTGCATCATCAGGGCCATATGAGTGCGGTTACCAGAGGTTGATAACTTCCAGTGAGGTTATGTTACTAAAGACCAATTTAGAAAAGACGGACTTGTAGCTCCTTTTCGATACTGTCTCCCGGCCATCCAGTCCACTCCGACTTACAGCCACCCTATAGGACTGGGACGACCTGCTCCTGTGGGTTTCTAATCCCAACTGTTTGTGAGTAGCGTCTCCTTGTGGAAGTTATATAATCTGGTGCCAATTTGAGACCATTAAGAGTGAAAGGGTGGTTTGGCCTGTCAATCAGTTTGATGACCTCATTTGGAGGCAGTCTGGAGATAAATAGGTCACTGGAGGCAGGACACACTCTCTCCCTGGGAGACATTCCTATTGACAAGCCACATGGAGCTGATGGTAGCCATGGCCTTGGAGCTAGAGGGACCATAAGGAGACCATACTACATACTTCCACTGCCACTGGATCCACAAGACTTGCCACCCACAGGCCTGTGGGCCCCCTGCATTTGGCATTATTGCATGGCTGTGTGAGTCTGAAAAAGACTTTATAGATTGGTATCGGACATAGGGACTAATATTGGACTTAGGGACTTTATCTCTACTGGGCTGGGATGTTTTTTAATATACAATTACTCTTTGATATAAATTTCTTTCTTATACATAGTTGAGTACCACTGGATTTGTTTCTCTAGGCAACCCAGACTAACACACTCCTCTTCCTCTGGCTTTAGTATTATCGTTGTTGATGGTGCTTTGGAGTCAGTTCCAAACTATGTACAATAAAGAATAAGACCGTCTGATTCTGCACCATCCTGACAATTGAGCTTAAGGTTGAGCTCATTGATGATCCACTGGGTCAAGCCATCTTGTCAAGAGCCTTTTCCTTTTTTTGTTGCTCCTCTACTTTATCAAGTATGATGTCTTTCTCCAGGGACTGGTCTCTTCCAACAACATATCGAAATAACATGAGACAAAGTCTGGCCATCTTTTCCTTTAAGGAGTATTCTAGCTGCACTATAGAATATTACTTTTACATTCTCCTACTGGAAAACTTGAGTGGCAAGATAGGGAATTTATTTTTAAGTTTTAATCTTTTGACTTGTTATTTCAGTTATTCCACTTTATCTAGCTTCACAACTCAAGAAATATTGAAATGATGTAGAGATGACAGTGGACCGTGATTCAGGGTATCACAGCTGTTGATTCTTTCTCATAGCAGCCCAATGGATAGAATAGAACAAGTGTTTTTAGGGTTTCTGAGCCTAAATCTTTATGGGAGAAGGCAGCTTCCTCTTTCTCCCTGGAGAAGCTAGGTGGTGGATTTGAACTATAAACCTTAAAAGGAAGTCCAATGCTTAACTCACTGTGCCATTAGTGTACCTGAATAAAATTTATATGGTTCTAAATTAAATTCACTCTTCCATTGCAGAAAACTAGTAGCAACTCTTGATTCAAAGAATGGAAGGTTTATATTTATTCCTCTGATCAGCTCATAAAGTTAAAAGAACTCCAAACCATGAGATTATTCAGACACTAGCTTGGGACTTTTCTTCACTATTATGCAATATCAGTTAAATTCTGTGCTCCACAACTTGAGAACCAGAAATCTTGGAGAGAGTTTAAAGAGCCATGGTGATTATTAATAACCTTGACAAGTAACAGAAATGGGCAGATAATTACAGGATGGACTTAATAGAAATAGAGTCATTTAGAGCAAGAGAGAAAGAAAATACTATAAATACAATGGAGGCTTTGTTTTGTGGGGAAAATATAAGAATCAATAAACCACAAGACATGAATTCAGCATATAGTATAGGTTATTTTTATTTAAAAAAACAAAAAATTGTAGCATATCTGTAAAATACTGCATTAAGGGAAAAAGAAACCCATCCTCTAGTCATTTAATATATGCACTTATAAAGCACCTCTCTTATGCTAGAAACTTGTGTGGTGAAAGAAATGGAGTAGACAAACTCCTTACCTTCATGGAGCTCACTACAGTGTAGTAACTGTCAGTTTCTTTCACACGGTCTGTAGCTTTCATACTGTAACCAACATCAAATGCAGCAAGTACTGAGTTCCCTGAGGTAGCAGTGGCATTGTGGGGCTTGGGGCTGGGGATTCAGACTGCATCAGGTGACAATGTCTGTGAGGTAACACCAAAATGACAATCTGGAAAATCCCTGTGCAGTGTTTCAGCAGAAAGTAATTATTTCCTTATTGAAATATTCCTATTGCTAAGTACAAAAATGGCTTTGTTTGTTTGTTTTTTGGTAAGCCCAGCTTTGTGCTATTTCTCAACATGCCTATGAGGCAAAAACTCTGCCAATTTACTTCTTGAATCCTCTAATGCATTCCATGCCATGGCATTGTCGGTGGCCTCACGGGTATGTGAAAATTGGATATGAGAGGAGGAATTGATGTATGTGAATCTTGGTGTTGGCAAAGTATACAGACTACAGAGCACACCAGGGCCTGCCAGAAGAAGGAACGAATCTGCCATGGAGGTACTACAGCTAGAATGTTCCTTAGTACAAAGGAGGATGAGGATGGTGAGATTGCCTAATATACTGTGGACATGTTACCAGGAGGTCACAGAAAAAGATGGGAACCGTCCAGGAGATGGATTAAAACTGTGGAGGCTGTAATGACATAGCAACAATCATCAGGATGGTTTAGAACCAGCAAGGTTTCATCCTGTTGTACATAGTTGCTATGAATTCAATCCACTGCATGTCACCTAAGAACAGTCACAAATGCCTTGGCTAGAGCTGCTATGATTACCCAACTAGATGGCTGCTTGCAATCAATGATTTCATCTGCACTGGGTGACACCAATCCTAGTGCTGCCACAGTGAGGTAGGTAGGGATTTTATTTTCACATTTTACACCTCAATCTGGAGTAGTTACAGGATGGTGTAAGCCATCAACATGGATTAAAGGGCAAATGAGTCCTAAAATGGCCCCAAACCCCAAAACGAAAACACCAGACCATCAATTATGAGGGCGATTCAAACACTTCCTGGAAAAATTCCAGTTTCTTAAAACTCCATTTTTCCACGAACCTTTTGAAGTCCTACACACAACGCACAGGTGGGAAGGATGAGACTCTGAAGCCTGCTCTTCAGCGGGGAATAAACACAGCTTCGAACCTATTGTGTGCTTAAGAGTTCTCCACACAAGGCTTTGTGTAAAAAAGCGATTGGTGGGAATGTATTCAAATTACACAGCGTGATAATTGGTGTGGACATCCTGACTGGGTGGATAAGCCCATCCTCCCTCGATTCCTTCCCCCTCCTCCATGCCTTTTAGCCGAAAAGACAAAACGCTTAGCAGAAGCCACAGGGGTGGGACGCAACGCTCGGTGTGCAGACACCTGCTCGTGCACGCCGCACGCGGGTGGGCAGCTCTGCAGGCGCCGTGGACAGGCTCCCAGCCTCGGCTTCCACTCATTCGCCGCCGCCTGCCGCCTCGGAGCGGGCAAGGCGTCCCCCCAGAGGAAAGACAGGGTGCCGCAGACGCCCCACGGAACACCCACACGCCTGGGGCTCCTGCTCCTTTTGGGCTTCACCTAACCACCGGGACTCGAGAGAGGCCAGGAGGCGCGACTGGAAATCAGAGGGACATACCGACGGCCACACCACCCGCCCACCCGCCAGGGCCCCCACAGCCCGGTCACAGCTCCGGGGCTTTGAGGCACCCGCGCCCCTTTCTCGCGGGATCTCTGGCCAAAGAAGGCCGGACGCCGAGGCCTCGCGGTATTGAGCCTCCGTCCGCCCCGCCCCCTCCCCCGCCAGCCGGCCCCGCCCCAGCGCTCTCACCCCTCCCCCGCTCCCGCCTCTCTCCCCCGACAATCTCCTCGCACTCCCAGCCCGGCACGCGCGCTGCGCTCGGCCGCCGCCGCCACCGCCGCCGTTGCCGCCGCCGCCGCCGCCGCCGCCGCCGCCGCGCGTTCCTCCGCCGCGCGTTCCTCCGCCGCGCCAGGCTTCAGCTTTGGGCCGGAACCGGAAGTTTGGGGGGCGGGGCCCGGCAGAGGCCCGGGGACCCAAAACGCGGCCGAGCTTGGAGCCCGGAGCCGGAGCCAGAGCCTGGACCAGAACTTGGCCGCCTTCGGCTCCACTGCCGCCGCCCGCCGCTCCTTCCCCCGCCGCCACCGCCGCCACCTCGGCCGCCACCGCCGCGGGCTCGGCCGCCAGGAGTCCGCGGACTTTGGGTGTCCGGGTTGAAGGTCGGTCCGGACGTCGGACCCAGCTTGGTTCCCGGACTGTCCGGGCGGCAGCGGGCGCCGCCGCCGCCGCCTCCCCGTCGCCTCAACCTGGCGTTTTGTTCCCAGAGAGCCGAGAGGCGAGCGGAGCTGACAGTGATTTTGACAGTGATTTAAGCCCGCTTTTGTTGTTGTTGGCTTTTCGTTGTTTGGTTTTGAGTGCTGTGCGTCTGTGTGGCGGTTTTCCCTGTGGTGCAATTTAAAAAAAAAATTTTTTTTTTTA
This sequence comes from Nesogale talazaci, assembly GCA_004026705.1. Taxonomy (NCBI): domain Eukaryota; kingdom Metazoa; phylum Chordata; class Mammalia; order Afrosoricida; family Tenrecidae; genus Nesogale; species Nesogale talazaci. The sequence continues at coordinate 21,043 of PVJH01009965.1, forward strand.
TTGTTGTGCCTTTTTTTCCCCCCCTCCCTTAAGCCTCCTTTTTTAAACCCCGTGGACGTTTTTCTGGACTGGGGTTTCCCGAATATGTTTTATGACGGTTGATTTTATACCAGGAGGTTTGTCTCCGAGGAAGACCCGGGGAACTGGATATCTAAGGAGAACTTCCTACGGCTTCCCCGGCGCCTGGGGAAAATGGGAGCTGCAGCGAAGTTGGCGTTTGCAGTCTTTCTTATCTCTTGTTCTTCAGGTAGGTGCAGGGAGCGCGGCGCGGCGGGGCTGCTCCTGCTGCCGCCGCCGCCGCCGCCGCCGCCGCCGCCGCTGCTGCTGCTGCCACCACGACTGGCCGCGGCGGCGGCGGCGGCGGCGGCTGTTGTTTGGTCGTGGAGCTTCAGCGGAGCCTGGGGGGAGGCTCTTCCCCCACCGCTCGCCCCTCTGCTGGCGCCACCCCCCACCCCGACCCCCCCGCGATGGCACTTGCGATTGTGATCTGGAAACCTCCATGAAGCTCTCTCGGTTTGAGTCAGGTTGACGACCTGATACGAGTGACTGTTGTTGTGGAAGTGAGAAAGTCACGGTTTGTGGCCGTAACACTGGATGACAGCGCTGGTTGGGGTTGCAATTAACCCACAGATACCGCAAGTGACAATTTATGCAAAGGGAGAGACCCGAAAGGCTGATGCACTCATGCCGTTTAGTGGACTTCTCGAGCAATCAGGATGGTTGGGGGTGCGAGTGTGTGTGTGTGTGTTTTAATTAGCGCTTCAGTGGTGACTGTTACGACACAGATCAGCTCAGGTGCTTCTTAATTTTGACCGTGAGAAACAATGTATCATATCAGCATTTTCATCTGCATCTGCTCTCACGTTTTTCTTCAACTTCAGTGCCCAGCAATGTTAAAAATAGTTGTTGTCGGAGTATTAACTAGAACCCATGCAGAAAAGCTATGCCACTTGTGTGTCGGTAATTTGCTCACCATTTGTGAGCCCTTTTGGGGGCTTAGATTTTGCTTAACCACTTAATTTAAACGCTTTGTGTTTTCTGGTTAGACCTGCTCAGAGGCAGTTGTCCTTACTGCTAAATACCTGTAATGGTAAAAGAAGTTTTGGCCTAAAGTTGGGAGAATAACCTGGCCATTTTTTATCCGAAATTTGGGTTTGTGAGAACATTCTGTGGTTGCAACCAGTGGTTGGGCAAAAAAAACCCAAACAAAACCCAAATGAGTCTTTTGTATTTGAAATTCAATAAAGGAATATAGCATCTAGCCCAAAGGTGTACAAATGTGCATAACAGGAGAGTGAGTTTGGGAGGTGAAACAATTTTAAAGTCAGGGTGCATCCGTTTATCATAAATTTCAGTACACAGTCGCTAGATTGTGAGAAAGAATTAGGGGTGAGGTGGAAGGAGGCACAGAAAACACCAAATTGACAGGTTTCGTGGCCATGTCTTTCTCTCGTTTGCCACAGGGAAATTAGAGGGTGGGTAGTCTTTTCTTTGTGTACCTCAGTAGTGTGTGTTTGTGTGTCTGTCCATCTTCTCCCTCCCCTTTATTTAATAGTATCGTTTGCAATGTATAGAATTTTGCTGAATGGTACATTTTCTTGTGGTTAATAAATGGATAAAGTCTAGTCTTGTGTCTGTAGTGGTATTGATCAGTTCCGGGTGGGCTGAATGTGTTGTGAAATGGCGATCATTGCCAGAGATTAACCAAAAGAATCATGTCTGTTTAAATGGAAGAAGAAACATGCTTAAGGCAGGCTGGCAGTCTTTTTGTGCACGGTTTGGGGAGGAAGATAAACAATGGTGTGTCTGAAATGAATGGAGACCTTGGTAGCATTAAACCTCTTGTTTTTGTGACATGGCTTAACCATGTAGTTCTTATTTTCTTCTGTAGTACTCTATTTTCCTCTGCCCCTATCTCTCTGGTCGGTGAACTCCTGGTGGTCAAATCCCTTTTCTCATCTGCCCTTGGGAAGGAGGGGCATCTTGGCCCCTCGAAGAAATTGTGGACATGGTTCCCTCCCTAATCTACCTGAATCATATGAATTGGTGAATGAGGTTATTCTTGTATAGTCTCAGAATATTCCTCCTTTAAACGAGGCTATTGCTTCCGATCTTACAGCTCCTTCTATGTGGTTTGGCAGTAAAAAGAACTGAGCATCAGTTTCTTGAAGGACTGTAAACACTGGGCCAGGAGGTTACTAACCACAATTTTGAAATAAAGTTGTTTTGGTGATAAAGAGCTTATGGATATTCCATTTGAGATGAAACCAGTATTAAATGTTGTTGCATAGTTGTTGTTGAATTAACGTTGTACTTGAACTAGAATATGTGATTCCGTTGAAGGTTGTTGAAATAATCAGAAAGACATTTCATATTTATACCTGAATGTGTTTGATACTTGAAATGTTTGATCTTTTTAAAAGAAATTTTGTTGAGAGTCAGATACACTGTAAAAGGGTTTATTGTGTTTTTCCTCCCAGTAGATTTTTGCATATAATATATAACCTAGCATACTGAAAGCACGCAGAGGCAATTTTTATGAGAATTGAAAAATTTCTCAACTTGTTAGTTGTTTCTAGTTACATGTTTTTTTTCTTTTTAAAATCAAATGGGGGCAGTAGTGAAGAGCAGTTCTATTGCAAGTGTTTAGGATGAGTGTTTATGATTTCCTTTAGCATTTTATGGACTTTCATTTTTCAGTTTCCATTATAAGACATGTATTTTGGAGACCAATTTTGCAGATTATTCTTATAGACTCTCAATACCAGAAAAGCCATTGGGCCTGACTGTGGTAATACAGCATAGAGTACAGCTGCCTCATAATGCTTCCAAGGCTGTAATCCTTACTGAAGTGGACTGCCCCATCTTCCTCAAGGGCCTGGTGGCTTCAAACTTATATTTCGGTTCCAGTCAAGTGCTCAACCACCCACTGCACCACCAGGGCACTATTTCCTGTAGGATATGCCAGTGTATCATTTATTTTTTCTCAACCCAGATCTTTGTCCTCACCTAGGAATGCTTCAGATTTTACTTAGTTTTGAGTTTTTTTCTACTTCTTTATATTCTCTGATCTTCAAAATATGTCAGCTTCATAAACTATATATTTTTGCTAAGCACTGTACAGGCAGTCCTCAGGTTGAGAACCAGCTCTCATCTTTAAAGTCTGTTTACAGAGAATTTGTATGTAAGTCAGAATATTTAGGTACGATTTATTAGTCAAAGTTTTTCTTAATATTTAGTGTGCTTTTCTATAAATAAAAAACATTAAGGAATACACTAAAATGTCTAGCATGGTAATATATTGTATCCAAGTAATGTCCATTTGTTATTATAGACCACTGTTTGAAACTTGAATTTTTAATCTAGTAAGCTAGCTGGGTCTCAACTACAGGGCAACTATAGGTTCTATGTAAGTTGGAGGATCTGGAGAGTGCCTATAGCCAATTTGTATCTTTCTTCACAGTTTGTTAAAGTATGTGGAGGAGGTTAATGCTTGCTTGCTTTTATATTTATCAGTCCTAGTAATACAACTGTTGTGTTCTTTGAGTTACATTGAAGTAAGCTGAGAATCTATTTGGATTCTATGGGAGCTGGTACAACCTGTTAATATATTTGATGAAATAAAGTAAGTGCGTTTTCTTCACTTCATTAGCCAGTTGTGTGTGTGTGCGCGCACACGTGTGTGCATTCAGGATTGACTGTATGTGTAATTGGAAGGAGAGTTGACAGAATCCTCTGAGCTTGTTTGAAACTTTGGCAAACAAGTGGTAGATATTAAATGCTTTGTTTTCTTAAAGTCTGACTCTCTTAAATGAGATCTGTGATCGAATTCAAACATAATGAAATATCCAGACCAGAATAAAAACAAAACAAAGAAAACATTCCCCTAATTGATTGTGAATTTGCTTTTACTTGGGATCTAAGTAGAACTTAACCAGAGTTCTTAACCATTGTTGTTGATTGTCCCCCGGGGCACACATGAGGACGTTTTTTGGTTATCATTACTAGAAGGAGGGTGCTACTGGCATCTAGTGGATAGAGGACAAGGGATGTTGCTAATCATCCTACACTTAACAGCCCCTACAACTAAGGTTTTGCCCCACTCAAAAGATCTGTAATGCTAGGTCGAGAAACCCTATTCTAAATTCATAGTTTGGAACAGCATTGATTTATTCATCAAAAGGTTTAGTGCCTTTCCCTCTTCTACCCCAAATATAGTCTTCTAAATTTTAGAAATGCTTGATACTGAGATCTTCAGGTGACCTTGTGAAAGTTTTGACCATCTTTTAAAATTGGAACATGATTAACAGAAACAGGCTATAGGTATATATAATAGTTCATTCTATTATGCTTTAATAAAAATAATTAAACTACTTGTTTATGAACTCTCCAATCAGTTGTTATGATAGAGTTCTCATGGAAGTGGTATTATCATGAATAATGAGTGATTATATCAGGCCCAATTATACTTTCTGTTGATCCATTAGTCTTTTTTCCTATTAATTGTATTTAAGACTATTTCTTTTTATCCTTATTGAAATAGCTGATAGTGGTGGTGGGAGTTTTTTTTTTGGTGTGTTTGTGTGTGCCTGAAAAATATTGCCTGAAAATTTTATGTGTTTCATACGTAAAGAATTATTCACTACTGTATGCCCCCTGAATGATTGCAGTATATACATTCACTTTTAAAAAGATATTTCTTTCGTCTGGCTAATTTTAAATTCAAGAAATCTTTAAAGTGACTTGTAAAATTGCTTGAAAATAATTCATTTTGAGTTACCATTAGACTAATTTTTCAGTTAATAATATATGTGATAGTCTGTGACATGCTTTTAATGTTGTCTTGATCATAACTAATAAGTGCTTACCTTGATTTGAACTTCAATGTAAGGCTGCTTATTCTGCTAACCAGGATAGACTTAACAAAACAACACAAAAAACACAGCTGACCAACCTCATGAAGAGTAAAGTTCTGAGGTCAGGCCCACAAGAGTCACAGTCTGTCTTTATAATGTATCTTCCCATACTGATCTCTGGCACTGCTGACATTTCACCCCTGGGCCACCCAACCTCCTTCATGAAGAGTGAAGCATAGCTGAACCAAACGAGACAGTAGTAGTTACTAAATTGTCTTTTGATCCGAACACTTTTGTTGCTTTTTACTTTTGCCATTAGGGTTACTGGTTCTCTTTTACTCTCCATGTTCTTTAACTTACCACCTTTTACGTTCCTTTTTGTTCAAGTTTTTTTCCTTTCCTTTCTTTGTTTCTTTATCTATATCCTCTCCCCTCCCCACCTCACCCCCCTTTTCTGTTCTTGTCTTCACTGTAAGCTGAATGCTTACAACCAATCCCAACTCCTGCTTCGCCTCATGAGTGACACAAGAAGGATCCTGCTGGCCTCAAGTGTGAATGAGTTGGCTTTAGAAGGCTGGCATACGTGATTTCATTGCACTTTGATGTTTTATTGTGCTTCAGATATTGGTTTTGTTTGTCTTTTTTACAAATTGAAGAATTGTGGCATTCCTATGTAGAGCAAGTCTCTCTGTGCCATTTTTCCATCAGCATGAGCTAACTTTATATCTTTGTCACATTTTGGTAATCCTGAGAATATTTTAAACTTTCTCATAATACTTGTGCATTTTTAACATTACAGTACAGTGTAAGCTTAACTTTTATATGCTCTCGGAAGAAAAAAACAATCACAATTTATGTGGCTCATTTTATTGCAGTGATCTGTAATGGAACCAGCAATAACTGAGGTTTGCTTGTATCTGAGAATTGCCCAGATAGTCCAGAAACATTGTTCTTTTATTTGCTAGAGTAAAAAACACACACACACACACACACACTATTGGGGGTAGTGTTACTTTCTTGGAATCAAATGACTTGAACTTTAGGTTATTTCCTTTTTAATATTCAGGTTTTCTTTAACTCTTTGCTGCTTTCAAAAAGCTTTTCTCTGGTTATTCATTCATCCATTTTGTTTAAGCCAAATTTGACTAGACCAGAGAGTATATTTATTGCCACTGCTGGGACCACATTAGCCTTCCTCTGTGGTAGATTTAATTCTGTTAGGTTATAACAGTCATGTCTAGACAGAACATTGATTTCAAATTGACTATTGAACATGAATGTTCCAGGAATAGTGTATAGAGGAAGTAGGAGACATCACGAAAGTAAGAAAAGGACTGTAGGTAGTAGTTGACTTCCCCCATTCTCCAATCAGATTTTTACTAATTATTTTTATATACCCGGTACATCTAGGGATCAGATTTTATATAATTAGGAGACTTAAAGGTATGTGTCATTTTCTCTGAGGTTGAATTTTTTGAGCTTTTGGAATAGTGGGTTCAAGGGGCAAAATTAAGAATTTTGGATCCTGAGCAAGTGTGTAATGGTTGTAGTGGTCAGTATACTTGGATTCTTGGTGACTGCCCTACCATTATCTAGCTCTTCTATCATTTCTCTGAGCTGAAGTATTGTAGCCCCACTCTAGACAAGACTAGCTAGTTGCTGCTGCCTGTCATTACCTCCTCTTTTCAGTCCATCCATATAACTGCCAAGGTGACCTCATTAAATGATAAATCTGAATTTGTCATTTCACCTTTAGTATCTTTCACTAAATGTGAGTCACCTTTAGCACAAAATCTAAAGTCTTAGTATGGCATACCCAGTCTGTCATTGTTTGACTCCTGCCTATTTTCTATAACCTGTTAAGTGGAGTAGATAACAGCATAGGTGTTGAGGTTAGACTTGCTGAATTTAAATGTTGGTCTGATTCACTGCTTAGCCACAGGCAAGTCATTTAACCTTTCGGAGTCTCACTTTTCTCATCCATAAATTGGGGGCATTAATGCTTTGTTTCTTAGAGTGTAGTATGGCTATTAAATGACACATAAGTGCTAGGCATTCTGCTGCTTCGCATCTCTCCAGCATGAGTTTTATATTCAGTTAAACAAATTTTACTTGCTGTGACCTGACTGTAATCCTTTGTTGTGTTGGGTGCCTTTGTTCATGGTTTTTCTTCCCCTTCTTCCTTGCTAACTTCTTTCCCACTTTTATTGGACAGTCTCTGTCATCCAGCCCAGATTGAGTTAAAGTGCTCTCTTTTCTTCTAATACTTTAAGAAAGTGACCTTGATCTGAGTAATTATTGCAAATGTCTATTTGCTTATTTCTTCTCTAGACTGTAAACTCTTCAAAGATATCTTGACTCATTCTTAGAACCTGGCACATGGTCAACCAAACACACACACACACACACACACACACACAGCAAAACACTACCATTGAGTTGATGCTAACTCATAGTTATCTCATAGGATTCTATTACTGGAAATCTTTATAGGAGGCAGTCCTCTCATCTTTAGATCTCTCAGAGATGCTCCGATGCTCCGGAAATATTTATTGAGTCAGTTTGGTAAAATAATTTTACTTCTTTGGGCTGTGCTTTCCCCTCACCCATTAAGTGTTGGTATAGAAAGATCAGGCTTTCTGTTTCCATAAAGAGTTACAGGCTTTGAAACCCATGGTGGCAATTCCTTTCTCTGTTGCACAAGGTTGCTATGAGTTGGAACTGCATTGACCGTGAATTTGGGGTGTGTGCATTTTTGGGGGGTGAGGGTGGGGGTGGGAGAGGAGTTAAGTAATGAGTTTATATTAGATATTTTCTGAGTTTTTTCCCCCCCAAACGCTTTTAGGTTTTACAATATTAAGATTAAAATTCAATAGTGACAATTAAGTAATTTTTGTATCCTTAATTTTGTTTGTTTTTTAAAATGCTGCATTTCTGATAACAAGTCTGTCAATTGTTTGATTCCTGCCTATTTTCTATAACCTGTTAAGTGTAGTATATAACAGCATAGGTGCTGAGGTTAGACTTGCTGAGTTTAAATGTTGGTCTGATTCACTACTTAGCCACAGGCAAGTCACTTATCTCAATTTTCTCATTCATAAAATGGGGACATTCATGCTGTTTTTCTTAGAGTGTAGTCTAGTTAAACCTCCTAACGTAATTGAATCACATACGTTAGAAGGGCACTTGGAGATCTTCCTGTTTAGTGACATTCAAACCTTTATTACAAAATACACACATATATATGCATATATATTTCATGCACCATTTATTCTGTATGGGATGCTTTGTATTCTATTTGAAGTATTGATTGTGACCCATTAATTGAATCAGTGACAAACTAATGGGTTGTAAACTCCGAAAAACAAAAGCACTGGCCTCATATTATTACACTGGGGACTGACAGAAACTGTATTAAGTAAATGAATGCAAGAACCTGCATGAGAAAACATATGCAATGAAATGGATAGATCTAGGTGGAGGTAGTTAGGGAGCCAAACAAACCATACACTGTAATATATGAAAGTAAGTCAAAATGCATTGCTTCTAGAATTCCATTTCATATGTGCACGGGCTAAACAAAAGTAATCCTCAAAGCACGTGGTTTGCTAATCCCAAGGTGGGCAGTTTGAATCACCAGCTGCTTAGAGGGAGGAGGTGGCTTTCTACTTCTGTAAAGAGTTAAAGAGTTTCAGAAACTCACAATTCTGTCCTATTCTATAGTTGTTGCCGTGAGTCGGAATCATCTTGATGAGACTGAGTTTTGAGTTTTTTCCAAGCAAAACATGTTTAAATATGTCTTAGAGATTAGCAAATGGCTGCAGACAAGTTCTTTCAGTAATACAGTTGGCTTAGGTTCGTTAAGGTGGCATGAAATTTTGAAAAAGGTACTTCGTGTGCGATGGAAGAAAATGATTTTGAGACCAGGGCTAATACCAAATTTTAAACAAAACTCAAGTGGGCATCTTCCCAAATCACTGAAACTTTTCATACTATTATGAGAATATTATTCCACATAAAACAATAGTTTTTAAATGATTAAAGGAATGTTGGTACAACCAAAAAGATGAGCCAAGAGAGGGAAAACTGTCAACCTTAATGAATGGACACTTATGCTGTAAATCCAGAAAATGGTAGAAAATTGTAGATTTACCATGAATGCAATAGCTACTTGAGTTGGGTCCTCACAAGGTTTTCATTTTCAGTTTTACATGAACATATTAGTCTCAGCAAGCTTTAGCTCTATGAAAGTCGAAAGCATTGAGTAAGAATCAACAAACTGATCTTTTTATTACTGTTTGTTGATCAAAGGTAGTGAAAGCCATTTATGGAGCAAATTCTAACTGAGGATCAGTCTTGGATTTACCATATAATCAAAAGAGCAAGGCTCATTTAAAAGAGTGTCTTCCCAGGGGATCTGCTGGCACAGTTAAATTCAAGGCAGAGAGAGGTCACTCAGAAGGTTAGGACAACTGTTTTTTGGAATTCCAAGGATACAGGATGGTCACTGGAGCTTACTAAAGAGTTTTAAGAAAATTGAAAACTGTGTCCATGAGAATAAGGCTAGGAAAATTACTCTAAGGAATTTACTTACATCACTGATAATATATAACTGCTTATTCTTCAAGAATAGTGACAAATTCAAATTCAAGTGGTAACAAGTACTTTTTTCTTTAAAAAGAAAAAAAGGGCTAAGCCCCAGTGGCATAGTGGTTGTGTGCGGGACTGTGGCCAACTGGGATGGAGGTTCAGTTACAGCAGCGGCTCCATAGAAGCAAAGGCTGGGTCTCCTACTCCCACCACCAGAGGACAGTGATGCTCCCCCCCCCCCCCCCCCCCCCCCCCCCCCCCCCCCCCCCACACACACACAACAAAAAAATAGAAAAAAAAGTATAGGAGCTGTTCTATGAGAATTTTGTTGGTAAACCTTATTCCATTCACCCTCCAGCCTTGATCTTGCCCTTTCAGACATCTTTTTGTTCCTCAAAGCCAAAGATCATTGAAAGGAGCACAATTTGAACCCCTTGAGGATTCCAAAATTGTCACTGTGTAAATCGAAGAATTCAAATTTGTTGGTGGAAAGACTAGAGAGATGGAAACATTGCCTTCAGAAATATATAGACCTAGATAGAAGGTGTTTATATAAATATATCCACCAAAATAATAGCTTCGTATTTTACAATTTTATTTAATAAAAGTTTCTTGATAATGTAGCCATAACTTTTGACTTATTGTTCGATGATCATTTAGTCTCTTAAAGAGACTATGGTGAAGTATATAATGTAGGCAAAATAGTTCAGAGAGGAACATAGACCTCATTGAGTGAACTCTTCTCTCTTCGGGACTAGCTGGATGAGTTAATCACATGCACAGGTTAACTTTGGTATTTTTGCACTTTTTTTTTTCATTTAGGAAAGTCCTGTAGAAAATCCTACTAACAGGGGAAATATCTTATCAAAAGGCTAAGAACAGTGCGGGATTGCGGCTTACGGGCTTGGTGGTTCAAATCTAGCAGCAGCTCTCAGGAGCAGGGTTGAGTGACTCCTACGACCACCAGAGGGCAGTGATGCCCCTTCCTCAAAAAAAAAAAAAGTCTAAGAACACTATTTAGTTTAGTATGAAGGTAAAGGCACAAAATACAATGAGGACTACAGAGGTAATAAACTTGGCTCTAGAAAACAAGTTGGGATCAAGGAATTTTGACTAAATTTGAAGAAGAGATTTGTGTGATAAAAAGATGTTCATAATTACTTGCTGTAGTATACAGATTCAACTGAAGAGCTTACATCTAGATAAAAATAATTAAAATCAAAAGGAAGTAGGAGTAGATAATAAATGAAGAAACAAAAAGCAAACTTATTGCTGTCAGTATAGAAATTCTGAATCATAGATCTTTGTAGATATCTCACACACATACACACACACACACAGATTATAGGATCAAAAGGCATTTTGAAGAGTAAATTAGGGTATTAGCACTAAATAAAATTGTTAAAGAAATTACAAGTCAGAATGGTAAGAACTTTGTCAATTAAAATTCTTTAGATAAAGGGTCTTAAATAATAAGGATGAGTGAAAATATAATAATAGATGTGGAGAAATAATAAGTATGATCGTATGTGATAGTCTCTTACAGGGCAGATATTATGTAATGAATATGTCTTCCTTGTCTGTCTAGTTGGATTTTAAGCATTAGTGGCTCAACGTATCTGTTTCTAAATAATTGTCATATAGCAGTAATTCCTGTAATTCTTTGTACTGGTTATGCAGATTATTGTCTTTAAAATGTAGGTGAGACATTTTCCTCACAGTAAATTATACTGTTTTACAGAAACTTTTACATATATACCATACATACTCATGTATAAGCTGAGTATAAGCACATGTTCATGGAATTTTTTTGTAAAATAAGGTGTCTTGACTGATATTTGGGTTGGTTTATACTTGAATATATATGGTATCAGAATTACTAAACTTTTTCCAATAATTATTTTGGATTACATAAAAATGATTTTTTTAAAACTTGGTTTTCTTCTTAGTGTCTGTAAGTTCCATTGGGAATCACTTTATTCTCTAATGCTGCTGAAGAACGTGTTAATGTAAAGTACAAAGTTAATTATTAGAGAAGTAAGTTGTATATATAGACAGATTTCTTTTTAAAATATTATGTATTTTAAAGACTGGTTAAATATTTGTATTTTATGATGAAAGTCAAGCTCTGAAGAAAATATTTTTCAGTTTTACAATATATAATTTACAGAAATGTTAACATTATTAGGAAAAATCTGTTTTTCCCATCTTTATGCCTTTTATGTGATGGATCATGCGTATTTCAAAGCTTTGTTTCAAGAAGAATTCTGGGTAAGGAATCCTGGCAAACTTTTAACATTCGGAGATTCTACACTACCTCCAATTTGTGAACCAAGAAAGCAGTAAGCAGTAAGTAAAAATCATGTGCTTCATGATTTAGTAGCCTGTCCATAGGCTTTACTTAATAGTTTTTAACCTATTTCTAAAGTTGCAACTGAAAACATATTGTGTGTAAGACATTTAAAAATATAGATTTAGGTGAATTACTGTATATACTCGAGTAAAAGATGACCCGAATATCACCTGAGGAACCTAATTTTACCCCAAAAACTGCATTAAAAATATGCTGAACACATCCTAGCTCACCAAGCCTTGAGAACGATATCCCTGCTCAGAACAGCCAGACCACTATGAGACACGACATCCCTCACTGACCCATAGCCCTATGGGGGAAGCATTGAAGAAGCAGTGAGGTATTGTGTCTGACCTGACCTCACCACACCAGGGCAAAACACTAAGGCTATACAAAAGAACAGTAAGGGGAGCAGAGCTGGGAAATCTGGAAGGAGTACCAAAAATTGACTTTGGGGCCAGGGTGTGTCACCCCATCAGACTGACTGGAAAGCACTTCTAAAGGTCAGCAAATAGATCTTGAACTCCAGACTTTTCTTTTTTCGTGTCATTGGTTTTTTGTTATTGTTTTCTTTTGTTGATTTGTTTTGCTCTGTCTGGATTTCTGTGTATATGATTATCTCTGCAGGTTTATTTAGATAAGATAAGCAGGATAAATGATCTGGATCAGGGGCAGGGGGAAAGAGGTGTTAACAAACTGAAGGACAAGGGAACAGCAAGTGATCCAAAAAAAAAAACAAAAAAAAAACCCTGATGGCCAGGAGGGGTGTAGGCCTGGCAGGGCTTTAACAAGGGCAGTATAACGGAGAGGAATTACTGAAACCCAAATGAAGGCTGAGCATGTTAGTGGGACAAGAGGAAGTAAATGGAAATAGAGGAAAGAACTAAGAGGCAAAGGGCATTTATAGAGGTCTCAATACAGGCATATACATATGTAAATATATTTATATATGACAAGGAAATAGATGTAGGTGAATATAATTATAGGTTTAGTATTAAGGTAAGCAGATGGACATTGAGCCTCTACTCAAGCACTCTGTTAATGCAAAAACACTTTGTTCTATTAACCTGGCATTCCATGGCTCACCTTCCCTACACAATTGCTGAAGACAAAGCAGGTATCTAATCAAATGTGAAGAAAGCTTATGGTGTCCAGCTATCGAAAGATACAGTCTTAAAGGCTTGAAGATAAACAAGTGGCCATCTAACTCAGAAGCAACAAAACCCTCATGAAAGTAGTACACCAGTATGTGTGATCATGAGGTGTTGATGGAATCAGGTACGAAGTATCAAAGCACAAAAACTCCTATTGTGAATGAGGGGTGTGTGGAGTGGAGATCCAAAGCTTATCTGCAGGCAACTGAACATCCGCCTTACAGAAGGGCCACAAGGAAGAGACAAGCCAGTCAGGGTGCAGTATAGCACTGGTGAGACATACAACTTTCCTCTAGTTTTTTAGTGCTTCCTCCCCTCCACTATCATGACCCCAGTTCTACCTTACAAATTTGGCTAGACCAGAAGATGTACACTGGTACAGAAAAGAACTGAAAACACAGGGAATCCAGGACAGATAAACCTCTCGGGACCAATAATGAGAATAGCGATACCAGAAGGGTAAAGGGAAAAGTGAGATAGTAAGGGGGAGCCGATCACAGTGATCTACCCCTTCTTCCTGGGGGATGGACAATAGAAAAGTGGGTGAAGGGAGACATTGGACAGTATAAGACATGACAAAATAGCAATAATTTATAAATTATCAAGGGTTCGTGAGGGAGGGGAAAAATGAGCTGCTATCAAGGGCTCAAGTAGAATGCAAATGTTTTGAGAATGATGATGACAGCAAATGTACAAATGTATTGATGTGATGTGTATGTATGGATTTTGATAAGAGTTGTAAGAGCACCCAATACAATGATTAAAAAAATGTGCTGAAAAACTTGGCTTATAATTGGGTATATAAAGTACTTGTTTGTTCAAGGGTGAAGTTTCAGGAACTAGCTAGAACATTCAGAAATCATGGTTCTTTTGGAAAAAGTTCTCCAAGGGGCCTGTCTCTTTCCTCTCAAATTGCTAAACTCACTGCCCTCAGTTCAATTTCAGCTCATGTGACTACAACATCAGCGTAGAACTGTCTGTGTAGCTTCCAGTACTGTATGTAACTCATTTTGGGAGTAGAAAGCCTTGTCATTCTCCCTCAAAGCAGCTGGTGGTTTCAAATGACTAGCCTTGTGGTTAATAAACAAACTGGTAATCGCCACACCACCAGGACTTCTCTTTTTGCTCTAATGGTCATTCAAAAGAAAATACATCACTACCATCATTTATTTGTTCGAACTTAAAATATTTTTCTCAAATGACTTCATCTATATTATGTTTTAAAATGTCTTTATGAAATTAAAGTCTTGAAAGAGTCACGAGCCCTTTTTAGATACCAGGTAAGCTTTTAGTTAAGTATTTTGAGTGTGATATATAATATTTTAGACTGAACCTGCACTTGAATTCTTACTCTCTTAAGCATTGAAAAACCACTAAGGCCTTACTTACTATAAATTAAAGTGCCTGAGGCAGTTATTTATTCATTAAACAAATACTGAGCTTCACCTGAGGCACCAAGTGCTTGGGGTACAGCAGCAAAGAAGACAGATATGCTTATAACTTTTTGGGGCTTACTGTCAAAGTTGTCAAGTGAGGAAATAATTACAAGTGATCATATGTGATTTGATGAAAACAGATACCAAGAGAGAAGCATTCTCTATTTCATTCATATCACATGCATTCACATTCATATTACAATCTCTAATTATTAGGTTTATTTATTTACCTTTATATGTTCTTATGAGTTGAAATTGATTGCAGTGAGTTTTTTTTTGTTTTGAAAGTGAACGCTCTAAGAGAAAGAATATTTGACTTGTGCTTCACAATATGTCCAGAATGTTTTACAGTTTGTACATAATAGAAGCTTAATGAATATTTGGCAGGCTGACCAGTTGTCTGCAGCAATGAATGCAAGAATGGGACAAGAGATAGGGATGAATTATTACAGGGAAAGTTATAGGATAAAATTTCAGGGGTAGTGCAAACAATTCTAAGGAGGAACAACATCAGGGTTATGTGTTAATACGCTAATACAAGCTGTCCGGAGAAGATGGTAGGTGCAAAGGTATAAAGGGGTGAGACCAGGTAGGAAGCTGTCAAATCAGTCAAAGCCAGAGACACTTTCCAAGATCCCTTTTAATTTGAGCATTCTCTGATTGGATTCTATCACTTGCCTACATTTTCCAATCTTCCTCTGAGATTGCATTAGTTACCTATTTTCCCCATACTACGTAGTTGTTGTGCTACCAGCTAGAAGACCAGAAGTTCAAAACCACCAGCTGCTCCAGGAAGAAAGACAAGGCCTTTTACTTCTGTAAAGAGTTACAATCTAAAGCAGAATACATTGGAGAGATGGACTGTAGGAGATAAAAATGATAAACCTGACTTGAACAGTTAATCTTGTCACTTGATTCCCCACCCCATACACTTTGGTCTGATCTGGTTTTCAACATTTAACATTTTCTTTGTGTGTATGTTGTCCTTCAGTTTGGGACTTAACTTTATACATATATATTTAATACTCATATAAATCATTTGGGTCTTGAGTCTTTGTCACATGTTTTTGATTTTTGATATATGAAACCTAGAATTATGAACCTCTAGGAACAGCAAGTAGAATAAGGGTTTCTGGTGGGTTCAGTGGGGTGGAGGGAGGATAGAAAGTAAAAGGGAGATGATATCAAGGAGTTCAAGAAGAAAGAGAATGTTTTGAAACTGATTGTGGTAGCATTTGTACAGCACTGCTTGATGTGATTCAACTGTGGAATATGATATGATCTATATTACTTCCCATCAAAAGGTTTTTGGGAAAAAAAACAAAGAAATAGATTCTAGTAAACCCACTGGGGCAAATCTACCCTGTCCTACAGAGTTGCTATCGGAATTGACTCATTGACAATGAGTTTGTTTTTTACTGTTACTTAAAAAAAAACAAAAACAATAACAAGGTTGTTAGCTTCTTGTCCATTTGGCACAAAAGGAGATAATAAAGTGTAGATAGGGGTTTTTGCTATTTCTTGTAGTAAATTCCTTTCTTTGTAAAACATTGGGTTTACTCTTTCAAAATGCTTTTTATAAGATCACCTCTGCATTTTGTCGAGTATGTAATCTACTGTTATCAATGTAGTTATAGAGATTCAGAAGTATAAACTCAGTATTTCATATCATTTTTTACGATTTTGATGTCTTTGTAGATTATGGAAGTCTTATGGTAAAAAGTTTGAAGTAATTAGTACTAATGCTGTTAATTTTACTCAGATCCATGGGGTACTAGCTTTAGGTAGTAGTAAGCTTGCATATTTTAATCCTAGAAAGATTTTGTGCGGTTCATTTGTATTCTTTCATTTCGGTTGCAATGAAAGCTATTCATCTTTGATAAACTAATTTTTACAAAGCCATGTAACTTTACCTGGTAAATATTTCTGGCAATTTCATTTACTTTTACCCCAAATAAAGTAGTTCTAGAAAAAACTGGCTTTGTGTTACTTGGTTAGTATGGTTTCAGACTGTAGAATTATTGAGTAAAACTCATTAGTTTTTATTGAAGTTAGGGCTTCAAATTAATGCACATAGTACACTTTAAAATTACTTGGACAGAAATGAAAATTGAAAGCTTAAAAGAGAATGATGATATAAAATGAATGAGGCCAGATGCAAGATACTAACTTAGATGTGGTTGGGCGTGGTAGTAGAGCAATTTGATTAGTAGACCTTCAAAAGTCGATTACTGCCTGTCTTTATGACTAGGAAAAATGATGGAATAGCCTTTGTACCACCGTTTATTCTGTATAAGTGTTATATCACAAAATTTACCAGATAATCTTACAAACTCTCTTTTTAGTTCTTTAGACATACATAAATCTGGTTTGGGTGTTGAATTAGGAAATTAGCTGCTAATTATGTTGTTTGTTAAAATGTAAATGGAAATTGCTTATTAGCTGAGAAGATTAGAAATAATAGAAGCAATTGAATTAGGAAGTTTTGACTGCTGAAAAGGCTCACCAACAGTCATGTAATATTTTCAACAGTAAACTACCTCAATCAGAGTGATTTTTATGAAGAATAAACTGCTCAAACTGATCCTCACTTCCAAAAGGTAAACCAGAAGTAAAAGGCTAGCTGTTAGTCAGAAGAATACAGTTTAGGTTTTTTCTCCTCTTTAACCAGTGAAGGTTTTGAAGGGTTACATACAGATTCCTCTTTTTTCACTGTTGACAAATCATCATACCAAGAATTGTAGTTACAGCCTTCAGTCAGCCTGTCGTGTGCCATTGAGTCAGCTCTGATTTACAGAAAGCCTGTGGGACAGAGTGGAACTGTCACATAGAATTCTCCAGGTTGTAATCTTTAGGAAAGCAACAGATCTCCAGGCCTTTTATTTCTGGGGAGTGACAGCTTGAACAGCAGACCTTTTCCATGGCAGCCACGGGCTTTAGCCAGTGTGCCAGCAAGGTTTCTTAACAGCACATAGGACCCAAAACCGAACTCACTTTGACTGAGTCAGTTCAACTCATAGCAACACTGTAGGGCAGGGTAGGATTGCCCCTCTGGCGTTGTGAGACTGACTCTGAGAGTAACAAGCCTCATCTTTCCACCATGTAGTGCAGGGACTAGTGGTTCAAACAGTAGCAGCATAAGCTTAGTGTGACCTCACTGGGGCTCCTTAGCAGCACATATACAGGGAGCTTCAAAGAGTTTGTGGGGGGAAAACCCCATTATCTTTTACTTCCTTTTCTCTTGGAACATTTTGAAACCCTTTCCTACCCGTGGCCACAGTAGAAGCTATATTTTTATAATTATTGACTAGGTTTGTGTCCTTCGGTCTAGAGCGAAAGCAGCTCACTCACAGCTGTTTGGTATCACCAGAGAGGGAAGAGTAGTTGGGCATCATCTAGTACAGGCTGCAGAACTTTCTACCACTGGAACAACAGGAAGTACTTCCTAAATCCTTACATTTAAGGGGAGCTATTCAATTATTCTTCTGTTGGGATAGTAGGAAGAACAAATAATTCTGTAGGGAAAAAATTTGGGCGTTGAGCTGGGGTGTGATAAGCCTTGTGAGCTTGGGAAACTTGCAAAACCTTAGTTTCTTCACCTGGAAAGTGGTATTTATAATTCCTTTCTCACAAGGTGATAGTATCTCTCCACTCTCCCAATGCTATGAGCTATTTCCTGCTTCTGTAATCTCTCATCCCTGCCTACTAGGCTTTGTATTTTATGAAACAGGCATTTCAAAGCTTCTAGGAGCCTCCTGTAGGAGTGGTTTGGTGACAAGATTTAAAACTTTATGTTTACCAGGCAATTGACCCTACTCTTTCTGGTTCAAACGTCTACTGAGAATTTCCATTCCATACCATAAATATACTAAATCAACACCCAACATTTTAAGATTTACTGGTAATTTTATGTGGACATAAGCAACTGTGGATATGTAAGAATTGCCTGGGGACCTTTTGAAAATGTTGCGTGTGTGATTTTGTATATCTGGGGTGGAAATGCTAATTCTCAGCAGGTGGCTGAACTGGAAAGAACCGGTTTGAAGCTCTTGTGTCTGCTTAGGGAGGAGGGTTAGGAAGAGAAGAGGGGAGGGTGGAGGTGGGGAGAGAGTGAGAAAAGGGTGCCAAGGAAGTGTCTTTTCAAACTATAGGTCACCACCCAGTGGAGAGTTGTGAAATCAACTAAGGAGGTAACCACTAGCAAAACAAAGAAAGTAAAGAGTATCTGAATGAATCTCATGTGGTGAAGTTGTTATTTTTGTGAAACCTCAATTATGTGTGCGATTATGTATATATATGCGTGGGCTAGGTCACAGTGAGACATGTTTTCTTGTGGTTTGTAAATTTGAAAGACCTTTCTATAAAAGCTAGGAATACTGATCATAGGATCATCGTACAGAAGAGCTCAATGAAACATCGAAAGGAAATCTCTTGATGCTTACTACCGTGTATTTTTCATACCACGTTGCCCGATGAGGTAGTGTTCTAGGAGAAAAGAGGTCTCACTTCAAATATTTTAGACACCCCTGTATAAGTCTTAAACAGGACAAACCTTTAGGATGAGGGAGACTATCAGTAGGAGGGCATAGTGGTATCCAAAGGATTCACAGCCACCTGGCTACTTACATAGGACACATAGAAAAGGAAATTACCCCCAAATCATGGTTGGCAGATAGTGCATCGCCGTTGCAGGCCGGGCTACAGAATCAGAAAGGAGCTATGATTGGGAAACAGACAGTACTGCCTATTGGGAAAGCTTCCAGGATTGGTTCTGAGGCTGTGCCCAGGGGGCAATTCACCCATTGATATAAAGTGTAAAACAAAGGAGCTTCGTGACATTATAGGTTAGGGTTTTGACGGCTGCCTACAAGGGTGCAAGAGCCTGGTGGCCTAGAGGTTGCGTGGTGGATTGCTAACCACAAGGTCAGCAGTTCAAAATGGCCAGCTGCCTCTAGCAAGGATTCCTGTACAGAGTTACAGTCTTGGAAACCCCAGGGCAGTTCTGCCCCACCCAGTGGGGTCTCTGTGAGTTAGAAATGACTTGATGGCAGTGAGTGAGTTTGAGCTGCTCTATTGGCGAAAAATGACACTGACTCTCCCCATAAGGATTTATAGTCTCTCGGAGTCAGAAATGACCTAGTGAGAGTGAATTTCATTTTGCTTTTTTGTAGGGAAAACAAAAGCAGAAGGTTTGGTGATACAGTGATTAAGCGCTCAATTGTTAACCTAAAGGTTAATGTTTCAAATTCACCACCAACTAGATCCAGGGAAGAGAAGACTTGGCATTCTACGCTTGTAAAACTTCCAGCCTAGAAAAGCTTTAGGGGTAGGTTTAATTGGGCATATAGTGTTGTTATGAGTCAGAGTAGGGCAAGCTTTTAATTGTGATATAAACAAAACTTTTGTCTTGGAGCAGGTAGCCCTGATGTACAAATTGAAAATAGTTCTTTTGTAGTTGTCAAGGGAAAGCATTCAAGCAACACTTGACTAGTCAAGTGTTGTCCTGTTAAATGCATAATTTAAGTGTGTAAAAATCATAATACACGCCTTTACAACATCAGCATTTCTTTTGTCTACTGAGTATGGCAAAAACTAATTTGTGCTGATTCTAATTGCTAACTTGATTTGGAATTGTCTTGTGGAGAGAAAGATGGGTGGGAGGCTGTAGTTCTTAACTAGAGAAATAACAAACCAAAGCCGACAGATACCTTTTAGTGAGTGGGAAAATGGCAAACCTTTATGGAATGTGATAGTTTCTTCTAGGCTTCTGCCATGGGAATTAAAATTCACAGGGAATTAGCTTCCCTATGATGCTATCTTTCACCCCCATTTTTTATTCCTGAGGTGTTGTTTACTATGTTACACTTTCATGTTAGTGTGTCCCCTAACCAACCTAAATTTTTTGAGGTTCAGTATAATGTTGTTAATATTCAGTGTAGGTTGAAAAATTTGGTTTTATATCTTGATTCCCTAATTTGCTGCCTCAGTAACCTTGGGAAAATTACTTAGTCTTCTTGTGCCTTAGTTTCCTCAATGGAAAAACAGAGATAAAGCTGGTACTTACTTTATAGAGTTATTATAAGGTGAGTTAATATATATAAATGATGCTTGGCATGTAGCAAGTACTAAACTCAATAAATCTAGTGCTGATGCTGTTTACTGCAATTGGCTAGCATAATGTTTAGCTTGAAGCTATTTATTCAATTCGACTAGTTGACAGTGGTGCATCTAAAACTGAGAGCAAGTAGTTCAGGATATTTAATGAGAAACTGCTTTTGCAGATGGTCATACTGTTCCATTCAGGAAGCCAAGAGTGTTTATTTACTTATTTTAAGATGGAACCTACCTGATGTGTCCTGGTTATACCTTGTGTTGGGAGCCTCAGAGTCCACAGTTTGAAACCAACCAAGGAGAAAGACGGAGCTTTCTCCTCCTATAGACAGTTGGTCTTGGGAACTCAACAGAGGCAGTTCTGTCCTGTCTTACAGGCCTGCTGTGAGTCAGCATTGACTTGATGGCAGTGGGTTTTCCGTAAAAGGATAATTTTATTTATTTATTTGACTCTGGTGTAATATTAGCACATCAGTTGTTTTTTTCAGGGCAGGGTACTTGTGTTCCAGTTATATAATTTGATGGTATTGCTTTATACAGAGATTTGAGGGCGAATTTTTTTTTTTAAGAAAACTGAGAAGTGTAATGTGGAGAGGAGAACAATAATCCAGTCAGGGTTCCCTCCCCCTCCCCCTCCTTTCAGATGAGAACACCTCAAAAAGTCTCCAAAATGAGTAACACGAGGGAAGGTAGCGATGTTAGTAGATTACCCAAATATTCCTAGAGTTGATTTTGTGGTTTCGTTTTCTCAGTATCCTAATATTGACCTTTCTGGGAAAATGTCTTTGGTTTATATAATGCTTATAGCTTTCTAAGTGAGTTCATGTGCCCTCTGATTTGAGCCGCATAGCATAGTTTGTTTCTATCCTTCCTTTTAATTAATGGGGTAGTTGCTTTGCAGATATTCCCTGTATCATATCATACTTTGAGAAATCTATGTCTAGAGCCTGGGGTGCCTGGAGTAGTACTTCAGCACCGACAGGAAATAGGAACCACCACAGTACGTGTTGATTCTAAGACAGATGTTGGTTTACACTTTTGTAGCTTAGCTTAATTCATGGCTATCATAAACCTGTGTGTGTTGTTACCGCAAGCAGATTTGCTTGTAAATTCAACCCGGAATGCTTCTTCCATCACTTTTGCTTTTAATGAAGAATGATTAAAATGGACTATCTACATAGGTATCTATCTACATAGGTCATTTTCACTACTCATATACTTTATTTTAACATTACTACCTTTGGGGGGATCAAAATTGAAACTGGCAAGTGCTCTCACAGCACAGCCATTATTGAAACCAGTAATATTAGTGATTACCATTTGTTGAAATTGCCATTATTAACAACTACTGCTTCTGGCATGCTTTGAGTGAAAATACTTTTAAGTTTTAGTGATTGTACATGACTCATTTTATAGAATAAACAGTGTCCCTACTTTATAGATGAGGAAAGTGAGACTCAGACAACTTGGGCAAGGCTATATAGCTAAGTAAGTCTTAAGAGATGGAGTATCTAACTCATGTCTGTAGGGTTTGTACCTAATCCTTCTGTTGAAGAATGCACACTGAACTTGTAGTTGGCAATTCCAGAGTCGTGTGATTTTCTTTGAACCTGATCTGTCAGGATTCCCTTCACCTTCCCCTACTCCCAACAGCAGCTGCTATTTCTGGCAGCTTTGGAAACCTGTGTTGTAGTAAAAAATGCTGAGTTATCAAATTGAAGTGTGTGTTGATGGTCTGCTATAAATTTTAAAGCAACATAATTTGCTCATTATAGAAAGGTAAATGCAAATTGGCATATAGCAGAGTTTTCTCCACTTCTGAAATGAAAATTATTGTTTGCCACAGCTGTTTAAAGACTTAGAAACAGACGATGGCCCTCTTGGTTATACAATGAGCCAGAATCAGAACTAGGTCAGAATTCATTTGCTCTGATCACCACTTGAGTAAGCAGTGAATTAAATGATCAAAATAAATGCATTAAAATTTATTATACCTGGATTCAGGGAAATTGAGTTAATTGAAATTTGTTCATGTAGAAGGTAAAAATCCAGATTCTTTTTGATTAGTATTTGGAAAAGAATTTAATGATAGTGGCATAATAGTTCACTTGGTGTCTTTAACCTATGTTGGGTGGATGAGGAAGAACATGTTTAATATGTGTGAATGGCTCTTGCATTTGGTGGATTTGGGGTTCTCTTGTTTACATTTGCCTCAAAACAACCCTATAGGGCAGAGTAGAACTGCTTCTATGGGCCCCTGAGACTATACATCTTTACGGGCATATGAAATGGAATGGAATCAAGGCCAGTGGGTTTGGGTTTGGGGGTTGTCCAATTCATATTAAAGTGTTGATTAATATGTGTATTAGTATGTATATTAATAATATATATTATTGTTTTTCTAAATCCAGAGACTTCAGTTTCCCATTACTATAGCTTTGCAGTATCAATTTGCTAGTAGAAAACTGAAGGATGGTGAAGATACCAGGAAGATGAAATACCTTTTTTTTTTTTTTTTTGTATTTTTCAGGTCAGGGTGAGTGAATAAAAGGTGGCCAATGAGTAGTGGAAATAAGTAATAAATTCACTGGGATTGGATTTGTATTAATATCACTGAACATAAGAAATCCATATCCATAAGCCATATCCATGATCACTTTAGCTATAAAGTTAGCTAATATCTAAGAGGTGCCTACTCTAAGGCTTTTCATACTGTAGAGGTATGAATTATTTGAGTGTCTAAGAAACTAGTTACTGTGGAATGAGAGTTTACACACTAAGCATACATATTAAAATGTAATATCTAATATGAAGTCAGTTATAATAATTTTTGAAATTGAGACTGAGCCCCCGTGGTGTAGTGGTTGTGTGCAGGACTGCGGCCTACTGGGTTGGCGGTTCAAATCCAGCAGCACCTCTCCAGGAGCAAGGCTGGGCCTCCTACTCCCACCAGAGGGCAGTGATGCTGCCCCCCCCCCCAAAATTTAAAAAAATAATTATTGAAATTGGGCTCACTAGGAGGGGTGAGATGACTCAGTGGCAGGAGTGAGTGAGGGAAGCATCAAAAAACTTTTTATTGAAGTAAGATATTTGGTTCACTAGGTAGAGAAGATGATGCTCCATGGTCTAGTAGCTCGCTCAGCTGTATCTAATGGAACCTGTTTTCTTTCTGAAATTGTTGCTGATTAAATAAAAGCAATATGAGAATAGGGTGGTGATTGCCATGTTTACCTGTGCATTCCTAGTACCTGGTTCTCTCAGTGTTGTGGTGCTCAATAAATATTTGTTGAGGAAATATGTTACTATGAAAGATAATCCTTTTTTTCTCTCTGCCCTTCTTTTTAATCATTTTATTCGAAGCTCATACACCTCTTGTCACTCTCCATACTTTCATTGTATACAAAGCATATTTGTACATTTGCTGCCATCATCATTCTCAAAACATTTTCTTAACACTTCAGTCCTTGGTATCAGCGCCTCATATTTCCCAGCCCTCCCTGCTTTCTTCTCCCTCATGAACCCTTGATAATTTATAAACTATTATTATTTTGTCTTATCGTCCTTTGTCTGATGCCTCCATTCATCCACTTCCCCGTCGCCCATATCAGGGAGGAGGTTCTATGTAGATCCCTGTAATCAGTTCCCCCTTTCTACTCCACCTTCCCTCCACCCTCCTGGTATCACCACTCTTACCACTGGTCCTGAAGAGATCATCTGTCCTGGATTCCCGATATTTCTGGTTTTGTGCACATCTTCTGGTCTAGCTGGATTTGTAAGGTTAAATTGGGATCATGATAGTGGTGGGGAGGAAACTAGAGGAAAGTTGCATTTCATTGTTGCTTGCTGCATGGTACCCTGACTGGTGTCTCCTCCCTGCGACCCTTCTGTAAGGTGATGTCGCTTCACTTACACATGAACTTTGGGTCCCCAATCTGTACTCCCCCTCATTTATAATGATATTATTTTTAGTTCTTGGATGAATGATACCTGATCCCTTCAACATCCCGTGGTCACATTAGCTGGTGTGCTTCTTCCATGTGAGCTTTGTTGCTTCTGACCTTGACCACCGCTTGTTTACCTTCAAGTCTGTAAGACCCCAGATGCTATATCATTGATATAGTTGGGCACCATCAGCTTTCTTCATCACTTTTACTTGTGTACACATTTGTCTTCAATGATTGTGTCGGAAAGGTGAGTATCAAAGAATGACAATGTAATAGAACAAAGTGATCTTACATTGAGAAAGTACTTGAGTGGAGGTCCAATGTCCATCTGCTTCCTTAATACTAACCCTATAAGTATACGCACGTAGGTCTATTTCCCCATCATCAGATATAAATATATTTACCTATGTACATGCCTGTATTTAGACCTCTCTCCATGCCTGTTGCTTCCCAGTTCTCTCCTCTATGTCCTTTTACTTTCCTCTTGTCCCACTATTATGCCCAGCCTTCATTTGAGTTTCGGTAATTTCTGCCCTATGCCCTTCTTAGGTTTCCATACTTTGTTGTCTCCATAGCTAATTGTTATGCTGAAGTAGGTGAAATGATTTCCGTAATGATTAATGGCTTTCTAATCATCTAAACCTAAAGGATTATATTAATTGGAACCTAGTTACTACTTCACTTTTCTCCAACTTTTATCTTGTCAACCTGTTCCTTCTTGAGCTTCCTTTCTCCCTTTACTCTCCCCATTCATCTCCAACTGCAGCCCCTCATTTTGCCTATATCCTTTTAATGTTGTAGTTTCTCAAAATTCCATCCTTTTGGCATTCTTGTTTTTTGGACCCCTAAAAAGTTCTGGTGGCACAGTAGATTAAGTGTCCAACTGCTGTAAGAGACTTCAGCTGAGAGAAAGATGTAGTTTGCTTCCCTAAAAATTACAATGTTGGGAACCCTGTGGGGCAGTTCTCTGCTTTTAGCTGGGAAACTGATTCAACCTGATGGTTACTACTCTTCCCTTTTGAAGTAATCTCATCTTAGTTTTTATGTAAATTTCCAAAGGTATCTCTCTCACTTCAATTTCCCAATTGAACAACAGATTTATTTATTATCTGATGAACATTAATTATATGTTAGAACTAGGGATAGAGAGATTAATAGACACAGTTTCTTCACTCAGCGGTTCTTAGCCTGTGGGTGGCAACCCCTTTCACATGGATTATCTGATTCGTAACAGTAGCAAAATTAAAGCTATGAAGTAAAAAGGAAAATAATTTTATGGTTGGGTGTCACCACAACATGAGGAACTGTATTAAAGGGTCATGGCATTGGGAAGGTTGAGAACCACTGCCTTAGAGGATCACAACCCTGTTGGAGAAAAATGGTTACAAAACTAGCAATTGTGCTTTGTATCTGTGTATTAGAGTTTCTTGAGATGATAAAAAAAAGTTGGCTTAATTAAGTTTGTCTGGATTGATAGAGTTTTGAAGGATGATTAAAAATTCACAGGATGACCAATATGCTAGATGTCCATTTTTCTGTATGTTGCTTACATGCAAATCACTATAGTACAGGCAGGTGATACCCACTGCCATCCAGTCCTTTCTGACTGAGAGACACCCCATAGGACAGAGCAGATTAGAGCTGCCCCTTTGTGCTTCTGAGATTTTAAATCTTTACACACCAGACAGCCACGTCTTTCTCCCTTGGAGTAGCTGGTAGGTTTGAACAGCTGTTTTACCTGTGCTTAGCAGCTCAATCAATGTGTATTGCGCAGTAGTGGATGTGATACTCCAAAGCATTCCTTCTCACACATTGCTATGCTAATGAGTCGCTTTAGGAATCTTGTTAAAATGCCAGTTTTGATGTCTCCAACTCATATCCCTTTGATGCTGGCTCTAGTGACCCTGTGAGACAGGATAGAATTGCCTATGTGAATTTCTGAGACTGAACTGTTTAGAGGAGTAGAAAGCCCTATCTTTCTCCTGAGAAGTAGCTGGTGATTTCCAACTGCTGAACTTGTGATTAGCAGCCTAAGTCATAACTACCCCACTAGGGTTCCTGGACTGGATCCTAGGATTCTCAATTTCTCAACAGCTCCTAGTGATCCAGCCGCCACTGACTCCAGAACTATTGTTTGTAAAGAAAGGGACTTAAGGAGTCAACAATTGCTGGACATAGGCGGAGGAAACAACTTGTTTGTGTACATGAATAGTTGTTGCATGTTTGGAGAATTTTTCAGGAGGTCTGTGTCATAAGGTGACATACATGAGGCATGGTATCATGAAAGGGAGGTGAATCTGCAGATAAGCAGACAGCAGAGCTCAGATTGAGAAGGACTTACTTTGCTACGCAGCATTAGCTTCGTGCCAAGAACTCTGGAAGGGCCATTTTGAGCAGGAAGAGTGTTCTCTATTAGTGGCTTAACAAAAAGAGATGTGTTAAGTTTGCATTCAAGTAGAGTTTGAAAAACTTGTAGCTCTCCTGGTAGGGATAGTAAATAAGTAGTTGTTGATACTTCAACCTGAGTTGTAAAAATAGGTTTACAAGTTCAGCCTATATATGTCTAATTGTAAAATTGAATAGGCAAACTGAAGAATAAGAAGAGAATCATAGATCAAACTCTCTGGAATATTAACGTTTTCAGAGCAGTGACACATAATAAGGTTGAACTTGTGGAAGAGACCAAGATGGGTTCAGATAGGAAGAAGGAGAGCAAGTATAATTTCATCATAAAAAATATTGATGGAGGGAATATTTAACAGTGCTTGATAGAAAATAAGAGAGAGCTTGAAAGGTTGCTTCTAGAATTTGTTAATTAGAAGAATATTTGGAACTTTAACAAGAGGATTCTTAGAGTAGTAGAGACCTGTTGCAGAAGATGAGGGCTCAGCTGTGATCAGTTACTTCGTTAAAGAAATATTGGCTGCGAATCAATGTATAAATGGGAAGAAAGCTAAGCTCTAGATCATTGGTTCTCATGACCCTTTAGTACAGTTCCTTATGTTGTGGTGACACCCCAACCATAAAATTATTTTTGTTGCTACTTCATAACTGTAATTTGGCTAATGTTATGAATCAGGTGCCCGCTGTGAAAGGGTTGTTCAACCTACAAAGGGGTTGCGACCCACATGTTGATAGCTGCTGCTCTCGATAGTTTTGTGCTTGGTGATAGGTTTATAAAGGGATTTGTAGAAGGGGAAAAATTTAATTGAAGCCATTTGGAGACAAACTTGGGTGCTGTTGTCAACACTTCTTTTTGCTCTTCTATATTTGAGCAATTACTATAACCTTGAAGTCACCTTCTGAACTTTTATTGAATTTATTCCTGCTTCTTCATTGTTGCCACTGTTGTTAACTTGGCCTTTACCACCCCTTTCCTGGATTTTGTTTTGTAGACTTTCCTTGCCATACTCCCTAAATAAAGCAAACATAAAAGTACACTTTACACTGTAAACCATGGAGATCGCTCAGAAACCAAGAGTGTGTGTGTGAATCTGGCCTGAGCATTTCTACGTGCAGTATTGGTTTACAAATGAGATTGCTTCTGTTTTTAACAATTGATTGGCCAGACCAAGTACATAGGATTTTTTTCCCCCAATGATTTTATTGGGAGCTCTTACAGCTCTTATAATATTCAATACATCATTTGTATCAAACATATTTGTACACATATTAATATAAACCTTCCTTTAGTGGTTACGTGTTGGGATGCTAACTGCAAGGACACTGGCCCCCCACGCCCCCACCCCCAGAGAAAGATGGGATTTTCTATTCCGGTAAATAGTTTCAGTTCCAGAAACTCAGAGGCATTTCTACTCTGTCCTTACCAGGTTTCTATGAGTCAGTGTCAACGTGATGATAATGAATTTGGCTTTTTTATTTGATATAGTAGCCCTTAGATCCCTGGGTAAGCACTGATCACAAGATCAGTTCAAATCTAACAGCTACTCCATAGGAGAAAAGTGAGGCTATCTGCTCCTGTGAAGATTGGCAGCCTTACTTAGAAACCATTTATAAGATTGTTATGAATCAGACTGGACTCAATAGCAGTGATTTAGGCTACTATGGACTTTTCCTTTCAAATTTAATTTATTGCCATACACTTTGTCCTTCCACATCCTTGAGTTTTCCCCCCCAGACTTCATGTATCCTGGGCTCCGTGAAGTTACCATGAGACTGTTCTCATAACATGTTACCCTTCCTGTATGTCCTCTAATTTTTAGAGGGTTTACCCAGCTCATCTTTGTTGTCTGAGTGCCTGGCTCAGTGTTGGTGGAATTGATGTCATATGTGGAGGCATTTGGATTGGACCCGAGAATAATGGTAGGATTTCACCAAGTGGCCTTTGATGGGGAAGAATACTCTCTGCAGAGTGGCCAGTACATGCAAGAATAGTGAAGCAGTAAATAAGATAATATTTATAGATATGCTGATTACTTCTCTTGGACAGAAGAGAAGTAGAAAATGTAATGGGAGCTAGGGTTAGAAAAAGAAGTCAGGTACAAATGAAATAGAACCTTGGCTTATGGGTTTTTTCCATTAGTGGGAAGCCCCTAGGTTATTTAACTGGATGGAACACCAACTCTTGAGTGTTGAGAACATGTTTTATATAATCTTGATGTGCTGAAGGTGTGTGTATCTTTTATTCTTTGTGTAAGGTTTTGGTAGTTTCTGTACTTGGAATTCTCTTCTTAAAGATTTTTACAATATGTAAGAATTGTGAGCAATGCTTACCCACGAATCTTAGGGCAACCCTTTTGGATATATCATTACTTCTTGTAATTTTTTTTAACTACCTTTAAAGAACAGCCTTGTGTCACCCACATCTTTTTCCCCTTAGAGGTCTAATGAAGTTAGTTTGCACTATTTTTCTTTTAAAAATGGATATTAGAATATTTGATATTTTTATGTCCATTAGAGAACTTTCTGAAGGTGTTTCATTGTGATTTGGTGACTTGCTACCCATACTGGCGCCTCTTTTCTCTGTGACCCTTCTGTTTTTTTTTTTTTTTTTTTTTTTTTTTTGAGCGTCACTGCTCTCCGGTGGTGGGAGTAGGAGGCCCAGCCCCACTGCTGGAATTGAACCTCCATCCCAGTGGGCCGCAGGCCCGCGCACAACCACTACGCCACCGGGGCTCAGCCCCTCTGTGACCCATCTTTAAGGGGATGTTGCTTACCTATTGATGGGCTTTCGGTATCCAATCTGTACTTTTCATCATTTATAATGATATAATTTTTAGAAACTCATATTTCTTTCCTCTAATCTGGGAGTTGTACACATGATTTTCCATTTGTGAGAATGTTAAAATTGATTTTGCATCGTTTTTTAAAGATCATTTTATTGGGAGCTCTTACAATCCATACATCAATTGTATAAGACTTATTTGTATATATAGTGCCATCATTCTTTTCTAGACATTTACTTTCTATTGAGTCCTTGGGATCAGTTCCTCTTTCTTCCTGCTGCCCCCCTTGCCCCCCCCCCCCATGGCCTTTTGATAGATTATAGATTGTTATTCATATTTCGCACCAAACACTGTCTCCCTTCCCCTTTGTTTTCTGTTCTTCCCCCTGGTGTGTGGGTGTGTGGTTATGTGCCATTCATTGAGATCAGTACCCCCTGATTTTGCATCATTCTTAAGAGAGACTGAATATCCATTTTTGCCTTTTTGTTTATCCTCTTAAGTTAAACATACAATTGATAACTGAAAAACCTCAGTTGTATGTGGGTGTGTTTAAATTAAATCTAAATGTGATACTGCGAAGTTGTGGAAGGCAATCCAGAGATTGAATGTGTTTGGAATGCTATTAGACAAGATTAGGTCAAAGATGAGAATAACATTTAAGGCAACAGCTATTTAAGAAGATGCGCTTGCTTTAATGGTTATTACCCAAGAGGAAAAAAAATAGAATGAGGTGGCCTATGGTTAGGTTCTAGTTGAAGAATAAATTCTAAGTCAACAGAGTTATAATATAGTTTATATTTAAATGCTAAGTTAAAGCTAAATACCAGGTAAGTAACTAGGAAATCCAGGACAACGAAAATTCAAGAGCTAAAGCAGCCCGTAAAGCTTCATCATAAAGGAAATAGGACTTAAGTGAGCTTTGAAAGACCAATTAAAATTTAGATAGGTGTGAAAGGGCTTGTTTGTGTACGGATGGTGAGAGGTAGGGGAAGAAGATTGAGCTTAGAGTCTTACACATGAGGGACAGAGAGGATGGCATGTTTGCACTATAGTTTGTATGGAGGTAGTCAGGAAAGTAAATGATTATGTTAATTGGGAAGGGCCTTGAATTTCAGAATAGCAAGTTGGTAAGGAGGGTTTGGGTATGAATATGTGTGTGATTGTGGGGGGTGTATGAGATGGTGCTTTTGAGGGATGTGACAATGTGAGAGGGTACCTGGTGGGGGATGTGTGGGGCCTGAGAAGGGTACATAAGAAGATGCGTGAGAGTGTGAGTGTATTTTCCAAAGTAATAACATTTACAGTTGAGCGAAAAAAGCCTGAAGTGTAAGAAAACCATCAATATTCAGAAATGCCTATTAGTTTTTGTGGTGCACTTTTGTAGCATAACATCAAATGAAATACTGGCATATTTCTTCCTTCCCTCAATATCCCACTTGGTCATCTTTACTTGTCATTTCTTTAATAAAATAGGTGACTTTTAACCTCAGGTGGCTATGCCTTTCTTTTGGATTAGTCTTGAGTGGGCTATAGCTTGCCAGAATGCTGAATTTAACATCTCACTCCGGGTGTTTCTTGTGACGGTGTTTGCTTTTTGAGAGCAGGTGTCATGTTTTGTATAATTCTTCAGCCTGTCTAGTACCCTGCAGGTTGCCTAAGATGGAGTTGGCACTAAATATTGGAGGTTTATGTTTCCTTATAACTTCTGGCCTGCTAACCTGGAAAATCACTAAGCAGTGTCTCTGAATACCTTAGATAGCAATATAAATTTTTTAGCTGCAAGGACTGTTTACTCTGAAATTTTTTTTTTTCAGTTTCCTCTCCTGTCTAGCTACTTCACTCCCTAGGGACGACGAGACCACCCTTTCCTGCTTACCTTTTATTTTATTTATTTATTTTTGGGGGGGCATCACTGCTCTCCGGTGGTGGGAGTAGGAGGCCCAGCCCCACTGCTGGAATTGAACCTCCGTCCCAGTGGGCCGCAGTCCCGCGCACAACCACTATGTCACCGGGGCTCAGCCCCTCCTTCTTACCTTTCAATAGATCTCCCTACTTACTACTTTTCAGCACAAATGACTTTCTGCATGTGCGCGATTCCTTTCTCTGAAGATTCTCTGCCTTTAGGCACTCAAAAAGCGAGATTTTTTTCATGTACTCTCATGCCTAATCCAGTGATTGTTTTTTATATTGTTATTCTTTATTCACATTTTCATGTACTTTGTATATAAACATACAAAATATGATGAACAATCTTAAAATTTTTGCTGTGCTTGGTACTCATAATGGATTGGAGCCTCTTGTAGGGAGAAAACTGTTTCTTTTGTTGCGTAGTCCTATAGTGTTTTGCACACTTTGAGCTCACAGGTTTGCCTATTGGCTGATGCCTGGTACTCTTGTTCAGTGCTTAGAGCTTATTATATATAGAAAGATGCTTCCCCTTGCTACATCTCTAATCCTGTGTTTCTAATGCTTGTTGATTTTTTATGATATTAGAAGTTTGTTAGGAAGACATTTTTCTTTATTTTTGATCATTGCTGAGTAAATGTTGAATTTGTGAATGCTAGTTAAATCAATTGGTCAGTCTGTGTTCTACACTTATTTACTGTTAATCATTTTTCTTTTTTTTTTTTGCATTTTAGTACCGCTTTCTTTTTCTTTTCTTTCACTCTCTTTCTTTAGTACCTGCTTTCTAAGGAGCTTAAGTGACATCAAGAACAATTTAATTGGGTCTGTGTCTTAAGTTGGGCTTTCTAGAGGAGCTAAACTAGAGCTATTCATACATAAAAACCAAATGAAACAGCACCCTAAACGCCCCCTGCCCCCATTCACTGAATCCAGTGAATTGAACTGGATTCAGACCTAGTGATCTTGTAGGCCAGAGTAAAATTATCCCTTACGTTTTCTGATTGTAAATCATTATGGAAGCAAGCAGCCTCATTTTTCTCACACAGAGAAGTTGGTAGTTCCATTGACTAATATTGTGGTTAGCAGTCCAGTGTATCACCCACTATACCCCAGGACTTATACCTGTGTGTGTGTACTTATATACACATGTATGTCTGTATCATGAAAGAAATGACATATGGATGTGGAGACTGATAAATCTCAAATTAATGGGTCAGACACCAGGCTGGAGGCTTCTCTAGACTCCAGTGGTTGCAGGAACTGATGAACTTAAAACCAGCAGGTTAGACAGCAGGGTACTGGCTCACATCCCCAAAATTGATGGTCACATGTGAAGAGTGGAATACTGGATCCAAAGTGTGAGTGGGCCTTGTTTATGCACAAGAAGCAGTTTATACTCCCAGTGTAGCTCCCATTTCAACTAATTGGCTGCTTATATTATGATATAGATCATAGGTTCCCAAACTTACTTGGTCTCCCACCCCCTTTTCAGGGAAAAAAACCAAAACAAACAACAGCTACTCAGTGCCTCCTGGCAATGAATAACTTTAGACTATAGCCCATATCCAGGATAAAGCCTAAGAATCTGCTTTTGTAGTCCCCCTTCATCCCCACCCCTGATCACTCTAGTGCATTCCCAGGGAGTGGTAGCACTCACTTTTGAAAAAAAACTGATATAATTGATTATATCATATTACATTTCATCCACCAGATGATTACATTGTGTTATAATCAATCAAATATAATCAATTGTGTGTAACAATCAATAGACTGTCAAATTATTAAGACTACAACCTAGTTAAGTTGTTATATTACAGTAACTATGACTGCCTACCTTGTCAATTTAGTACCTATACACATCTCATTAGGCCATATATTAATCTCTAAATAAAATAACTATGAACTCATACTTCTATGTAACACAGTGCAGCTAACATTCATACAACTGAAAGTGCAATCACTTGTTTACATCTTATATTTTATAAGTAATAGAATAACTAAGATCAAATCAAGCTCACTGACCTATGGAGTTGGTTCACCCCATTCATAGTGACCCTTTTGGATACAGTAGAACCGTTAGGAGTTTTTAAAGCTAGGAATCTTTATGGGAGCAGACATGTCTCATCCTTACCCCACAGAATAACTGGTTTGAACTTGCAATTAACAGCCATGTCTTGGAACAAAGCTATTGTGATTGCATAACAAGGAATGCTTTAAAATTGATGTCTTAATGATTGTACAATTCTCCTTAATATGATTGGATGAGTGATTGACTTGCATGATATGTAAATTGCATGCCAATAAAACTGTTGAAAAACAACTCTGATAGAATACTGCTTTTTTTGTATATACATGCACATATGATTTTGTTTTTATACGTTCATTCCATTATTCTGTCAAGACAGGGATAGGATGGGCAATAAGGAAATAAAATCAGTGAATTTCATGAGCCTGAGCCCATTGCCACACTTTATTTGATATAAAATGAGTCCCTTCATTCGAGGCAGTGCTTTGTGGGGTACCATGATGGTGCTAGGAATTCGGTAAGTCTACAGATGGTAATTTTACCAGATGAATTTCATGTAGAAAAGGCAGCTCCATATCTGGAGTAACTGCCCTTTCCATGATGGAAATGGTCCATTTTAATTAACCTGCTACCAGGTTACTTGCTGGCTGTTCTAGGAATGGTGCCATGTCATTGACCCAGTGTGGGTCTCTACTGCTGAAAGATAGGACTCTCAGCAATAGGTGCACCCATTTTGGGTTTGGTGATGGAAGTCCATGTTTTGAGTCATACTTAACAACTTCAGCTATGCCACCTCAGTTACTTTGTTCATGAGCCTACTGGGCCATGCATGGCAGAAGGAGCTGAGGAAAGAGGTCAGGGAGTTCCCACAGAGTGCATCGTCCTATCCACTTTTTAAACATCTTCCTCTACTGAGGTCATCGTTTGGTGAGCATTCCCATTTAGTTCTTCAACTCTTTCAGAACGATCTAGTCTCATGTTTCCTTTCCATACCTTTTAATCACCAATTTCCCAGTCACGTTCAAGTCCCTGACTGTCCTGTCAGTGCCTGTGAATCAGTATACAGCCCCACATTAGGCCATTTCTTTTCCAGATGAATTGAAATCAGTGCACTGCTTGAAGTTTTGCCCATTTTTGATGCCTCTTTATGTCTTGTGTATGCATTTGTGTGTGTGTGTGTGTGTGTGTGTGTGTGTGTGTGATTCAAGAAAATGACTCAGCAATTGTTGAGAGTCTGGCAAGTCTCAAGTCCTTGGTGGACAGGTGTTAGGCTGTAGGCTTCTTCTGATTCACATAGTTGCAGAGGCTGGCCTGCAAAAATCGGCTTGTTAAGATAGTAGACTGCTGGCACATGGGGCTACAGGAACTGGTGAATGCCAAATCTGCAATTCAGGCAGCAGGTTATTGCCTCTAAGTCCCCAAAATGGAAGATCAAATGAGGAAGAATGGGATGCAGGATCCAGAGTTTCAGTATGAGCTTTTCTGAAGTATGCATTTATATGCTCTTGGTAGGTCACACCCACAAGGAAACTGTTCTCTTAATTGATTGACTGCTTACAGCAGATTTCATTTTGGAAGTGATTACAGTTTATTTATATGGAAAAACAATCAGTTAAGTGTCTGCTAAACTACTTCGAATCGTGGCTAGGCCATGTTGACACATACCATGAACTATCAGTCTGCTTTTTAAGTCTGGATTTTATTTAAAAGAAAAGTCTTTTATCTCATCTTTCATAAAAAGATTTGAGGAGACCCGAGTAATGACACTGAGATAAAGTCCCCTACCTAGAACTTCCTTTGCCTGGCCCAGAGATGGACAGTATATGAAACCCAGGATTAGTGAACTTATATGGACAACAAGTAGAATAAGCTTTTCTGGGAGTACAGTGGTAGTGGTGGGGAGCGTGATGATGAGCTGATGATGTCAAGAAGTTCAAAAGGAAAATAATGCTTGGAAACTGATTGTGGTAGCAATTGTACTGCTGGATGTGCATGAACTATGGAATGATATGATAACTGTATTAACTCCCGATAAAATGGTTTTAAAAAATTTGAAGAATATTGAGCCCGAATATGTAGCTAATATTAAATTAATTCTTACAGCAAACTTACCAATATTTTATGAAGTAAAATAAGTAGACAAGTAAAAAGAGCATGCTATCTGCTGTAGGTAACTCGAAGTATAAAATATCTTCTGTTGAGCTATCTTCTGTGGTTTTTGCCTTTCTCTTTTTTTAAATAAATCATTTTATTGTGGCTCTTAGAGCTCTTATAACAACCCATACATCCATTGTATAAAGCACATTTGTACATATGTTGCCATCATTATTTAAAAAACATTTTCTTTCTGCTTGAGCACTTGCAATTTCAGTGGAATTGAGCAGGTATACATATATTGAAATCACATTATATAAATATTGTGAGGACTCTGTCCCCTCCTAAGCCATCTGTTAGGTTCCATTTCATTTCATTTTATTTTTTTGGGGGGGGGCATCACTGCTTCCAGTGGTCATGGGCACTACCCAGTGCTGCTCCTGAGAGCTGCCGCTGGATTTGAACCGCAAAGCCTGCGGACTGCAGTCCCGCACTCAACCACTTATGCCACCGGGGCTCAGCTCGTAGGTTTCATTTTAAAGACAAATTTACTCCTGTTTTTTGGTGTCCTATTGAATGTTGCTACAATTGCCATCTTGTTGCTCTTCAAGTTGTCATCTTATTACTTTTTCTACCATTTTTTAGTGGCTTGATTTTATTTGACCATTGGTCTTTGATGTGTGGATGGCAAATAATTTTCTGTATTGTTTCTATACAGAATGAACCTATAGGGATAGCAAGTAGAAGTTGTGTGCCTTCAAGTGGATTCCATGTCAAAGCCACCCTATGTTACAGAATATAGCTTTCCCATCCGGTTTTCTAGGCAGCAGTCTTTATGGAAGCGTATCGCTAGGTCTTTTTCCCCCCATGGAACTCCTGGTTAATTTAACTACTATCTTTTGGTATGCAGTTAAATGCTTACTCTTCGTGCCACCCTGGCCCTGGTGACAGATTTTGTGACAGTTACTTGCTTTTCACAATTAGCAAATCTGATCAAATGCCATTTCTTTAGCTGAACTGACAATGAAAACATGGTGTATGTGGTCTGGTATGCATGTGTTCTACCTAGGTAAAATTTATGGTTCACTGCTAACTTCTGAAATATGCCCCACCTATCAGTTTAACATCCACTGAGGAATCCTATATTATTTTGTCACATTGAGCCTTCTTTTTGAGTTAATGATAAGTTAGATTCTTTGGATGACTGGGAAAGTTGTGTTGGATACATTTCTCATCACATGCAATTAAAGAATTCTTGATTTGACCTCTTTGACAGAAAAGCTACTAGATGACCAAGGTATGAGTTTAAGCTGTTCCAGGATTATCTGGTGGAAGAAAGATTGTGGCAGATGCTGCTCAATGCGTACTGCTCGAAAGTTTTATTGATTGTTTCCCTACCTAACATGTACCCTAACTCCCCAAATCTTATACTAGGGGAATGGAACAACATCGTTGTTAATGAAATGGAAAGATAATAAAATTTTTCTAGAAATTTTTTGAACCCCCTCCTATGCTTTTGATTTTACAAACATAATTTATCAATCCAAGTGGTACTTGTTTTTTTCTTTATAGTTACTCAACTTTTCTTTTGTTAGAGAGAATTCATTACATTTTCTCATTGAGGATGCTTTTTAAGGACACAGTGGGAGACAGATGAGACTGTCTATTCTTGTAAAGATTTATAGGCTTGGAAAGCCTAGGAAGCCCTTCTAAGCTCTGCTTTGTCCTTGTCCTATTGGGTCTCCCTGAGCCAGAATTGACCCATTGACAGTGGGGCTTTAAGTTTATAAGATAGAGAGCAGTGAGAAAAGTTTCACACATGGATTTCCAAGTACAGTTTAAGACTGTCTCTAGAATAAGTAGGGTGGTTTATGTGCTTTTGAATAGTTCTTTAGTTTGACATGTAATTTGTTCTTCCAGTTTGAGACAATATATATTTCAGATGCGGTTCAGATGCATATCTATGTTTGTGTGACTTAGGATCCCCATAATGCCCAATGAAACAGGGCATTATGAGCTTTGGACATTGTGCAAGCACCATATTATGAAATCCCCCTTCATTACTTAGTAAAATCCTCATAAGATCTATTCTATTAAAAACTTTTTGGGAGCCTGCTGGACAAAACCTGAAAGCTGCAGTCACTGGATATAGGAGGGTACCCTTGCTGGATGTACAGTTAGGCCCAATGGACTGCATTGGCAGCCAGATTGGGAATTTGCATGGCAGAGGAGTGGACAGGGATACACTTGATGAGAAGGGGTAGCTTAAGGGACAGCATATGCAGATGCTAAAAGTGGGCTGCCGCAGTCCTACTGGAGTGGCTGCTTTCTGATCATTTGCAGCTCCTGCTGCCCAGAGCCAGAAGCCTACATGCAACCCAGGCCCAATTGGTGCTGCCAGCACCATAGCAGAGGTGAAGGAGATTCAGCTGGCACAGAGGTGACACAGCGGGCACTTGGTGTAAAATCATGGAGGTAGAGATATCTTACCTTCTGTGGGTGCCCTTTGAGGCCAGGGTCCGACAAACATCCTTGGCCCATCCTTCTTTACCTATTTTCTGACACCAACTGTTCCTCCCGTGCTGCTCTCAATCTATGCTGGGTTCAGTAATTCATTGCAGTGGCCACACAGAGCTCATAGACAATACTCACTGTTAAGGGGGTTTATCAGGGAAGTCAGTAGATTTACACTAGTCAGGATCAGTACACAGTAAGGATCCAGTCATTGGTCTCAGCTAGCAGCCAAGTCTCTCTGGTTCTCAGCCTCTCAGCTACATGGGAGCCAAGTCTCTATCTGGTAGCCCTTTTGTCTTTTGCCTTCAGTGGACCATGTGGTAGTTATATAATCTGGTGTCAGCTTGTGAAGGGGTGGAGTCTAGACTGTCAGGTTGCAGCTTGATGACCTCAACGGGAAGCACCATAGAGATAAATTACTTGCTCACTGGCGGCCAGATACACTCAGTCCTGTGAGGCTTTACTGATGAGCCTGAGGGGCTATGCTGATGCGGCCAGAGCCCTGGAGCTGGAGGAGCCACATGGAGACCAATGCCAGCACAGAGACGCTTCTACCCACTGGATCCATAAGACTTTCCACCCACTGACCTGTGAGCTTCCTGAATTCGATGTCATTGCCTGTCTTTCTATAAAGAGGACTTTATAGATTGGTGTTGGGCATATGGGCTAATATTGGACTTATGGGTTTTGATATGGCCTGGGCTGGGATGTTTTCTCAATATTCAGTTGCTCTGGTATATAAAGCTCTTTCTTATACACATGAGTATCCCTGGATTTGTTTTTCTAGTCAACCCAGACTAACACAGCCCAGAAAACCAGTTCACCTGTTGTTTGGTCCCGCAGTTCCAGTCTTGGGCCAGATGAGAAGGTACCCTATAGTCTCCACACTGCTCGTCAGAGTTTTTGTGCAGAAGTCTCTGATGCATCTTATCTCAGTGGACTCCACCACTTCATACAGAGATCTTGAACTGGTTCTTCCATTGTCCTCCAGGTTTCTTTCTCTGGTGCTGTTTGAAAGAGAGCTTGTGCTTTTAGCCAGTGGGTTGGTAACAAAAACTGACTAATCCTTTCTAATAGTGTTGCACATTCCCTATTTGCATAGTCCCACTCAATCATCTAGTGGAAGTTACAGAGACTTGCATAGAAGAGCAAGCTGGTTGAAAAGGTGGCATATGACAATCTCATGCAGCAGGTGATAGGATGAAGGCATTGAGTCAAGTTCAGAATGATGGAGAGTCTAGAACAGAGCTGCCCAGAAAAAATGTTATGCCTGCCATAAATGTGATCTGTAGATTTTCTAGTAGTCACATAAAATTTAGATGAAATTAATTTTATTTCGCTCAGTATGTTAAAAATATTCTTTCAACATGTAATCAACATGATTATTAAAATAGTAGTTTTCTTTTTTGTACTAAGTCTTTTAAATCTGGGATATATTTTATGCTTAGCATGTTTCTATTCAGATTAAAGATATATCTGGTGCATGGTATGGCCCCACCTGTTTGGTGGCTACTTTAGTAGACAGCTCTGGTTTAGAGCCTTTGTGGAACTGGTATGAAAAAACTTTGGTAAATGATCGGAAACCATCCAGGAAGATGAGAATGGCAGAGATTTCGATGAAGATAAAAGTAAACAATGGAGATTGACAATGCAAGTGTCCAATCAGAACAAAGTAATTCATTATCCTTTTAAAGAAAGCATTTTTCCCAACCCAGGACTTTTTTAGCCTAGGCTGCACATAATTGGGAAAAGAGTGAAAATATTTATAGTCATATCCAAGAGAAACCATTGGTTTCAGTAAATGAAATTGAAGAGTAATAACATGGGTATTAGGGAAGCTGGTGAGGACGATGTTCACTAATATAGTAGAGAGGGTCTGAGGTAAATGATTGATTTTTATGAAGTAAGAACGGGACAAAGGTCATGGTGACCTAAGAGCAAATGAAAGATTATCCACAGTACCATCTCAGAATCCTATGAGGTCCTAGTGAGAAAAAGATTGATCACAGTGCTAAGGGTGATTGAGAATTCCCACTCTGAATTTACTCAGATTTGGGTCCTGTTTTTGCCCGACCACTTTTATTTTTGTATTCTTTGGCAGTTTAAAATCACCAGTCTTTTTATTTTTTTTTCAATCTGGACAGAAATGAGGGTAGAAAAGATATTTACTATATAGGAGTATATGGATTCATTGTATCAAGCATGTTATGACTTTCACCTACATCACACATGCCTTGTTATTATTTTTCTCTTGGTTCATCCAAAGAAGGAAACAGTTACTGTTGTGTTTTCT
This sequence comes from Nesogale talazaci, assembly GCA_004026705.1. NCBI lineage: Eukaryota > Metazoa > Chordata > Mammalia > Afrosoricida > Tenrecidae > Nesogale > Nesogale talazaci. The sequence continues at coordinate 61,505 of PVJH01009965.1, forward strand.
TGAAATAAATGTTCACACCACATCTTTTAAACAATTATACTTTAAAGTAACTTTTAAAAGTTCCGTTTGATGAGAACTCTTAATTAGTAGTTGATGGAAGTTAATTTATACCTAATTCCTATTAGGTAAAGGAAGAACAACTTTTAAAATTTCATTTTGTGAGTGGCATTGTGTAGTGAATATGGGAATGAAATTGTGAGTCCTGACATCTTGACTTGAGTCACAGCTCTTTCCCATAAGAGTTTTCTCGTTTCATCTCTCTGGGACACAGTTGTTGGCATTGCATTGATTAATGATTCTCAAACTGTGGTTTCAGGACCTTCCATGATCCAGAATTTCTATGGGTAATGCATCAAGATGCAGATTCTTCATCTTAAGTCTCCTTAGTCAATCTGTGAGGGCAGAATTAAGGATGTTTTATTTAGTACTCATTTGTTATGCATACGTCATGTATACTGTGTTGAGAGTCTAGAAAAGTTCAGTAGGACTATAGATAGCTATATCTGTTTGTCCTTTAGAATTACTTTGATGATTAAATAATGTGTTTTTAAGGTTGTAAAAATAGGTATAAGTGGGAAAAAATTAAAATTTTAGCTCCTATTAATTGTAATGTTTAAAGACCAATCCCACAAAACCGATTGCTGTCAGTTGATTCTGACTTATACGAGACCCTGAAAACTTTTCTCATTAAATTTTATTTGATGCTAGACTCCTCCTAGCAGTAAAACAATGAGTTTATTTTTACTTCCCCCACCTTCATTTAATTTTTGCTTTTCTTAGTTGTGTAGAGGCTAACCAGGTGTTTAGACTTTCAGACCAGTAGACCTAAAAACAAGCTTAAGGATTGAATTATGTTCTCCCCAGATAGGGGTTGTCGATCATAACCCACATACACATGGTAAGGAGCCTTGTTGGTGTTGAAGGTTCGACATTGAGCCACAGCTAAGCTCATCATCTGCTCTTTGGGAAGAAGATGAAGCTGCCATCCCTCAGAGAGATTTACAGTCCTATGGACTCTGAAATTCTAATATAGGGACCTCAGTTTTGGCTACATGACACTAGGTTTATTGACTTAGTTTTTAAATGCCTGTAGCTGTAATTTGGAGAGCCCTGGTGGCGTAATGGTTATATGTTGGCCTGCCAACTGCTAAAGGCAGTTGTTTGAAACCGTCAGCAGCGCCACAGGAGAACAATGCAGCTTTCTGCTCCAGTAGAGTTAGAGTCTCAGAAACCCATAGGGGCAGTTCTACCTTGACTTTAAGTTTGGAATGGACTGGCTGGCAGTGAGTTTATTTTTTTGTGCCTGTGAGTCAGCATTTACTCTATAATGACAGTGAGATTTTGGTTTTAATGTTATAGTAGTTAGGAGTTGAGGTGCTACATTTTCACTTGGGGTGTGATCTTCTTTCTTATGTTAATCTAACCATATCAGTACTGAATGTGTCTTAGGCCCAATCACCTTTAAGATATAAAAAGAACAGATTTAATACATAAAAATAAGGAAGCTTGGGCTGAGCCCCGGTGGCGTAGTGGTTTTGCGCGGGACTGCGGCCCACTGGGACGGAGGTTCAATTCCAGCAGTGGGGCTGGGCTTCCTACTCCCACCGCCGGAGAGCAGTGATGCCAAAAAAAAAATAAAATAAAATAACGAAGCTTAGATGGGGGAAGGAGCCTCCCCCGCCCCCTAGATAAATGACAGACCAAGGAAGATAGCAGTCAGTGTAACATATGAAAATAATAATTAATAATTTTTCAAGGAATCACAAAAGTGGACAGCTGGGAGAGGGAGGGAAAAAAGAGCTGATATAAGAGCTCAAATAGAAAGTCATGTTTGTAAAATAATTATGGAAACATATGTACAAGTATGCTTGATACAGTTGATATATAGATTATTATAAGGGCTGTAAGAGCCGCCAATAAAATGATCTTAAAAAAAAAGAAAAGAAAAAGAACGCCAAGGAATACAACAGAAATTGAGAAAAGATTAAGGACTTTCCCCTATAGCTGACAAAACTAAGAGCCTTTCCCTAAAGCCTGAATTTGGACTTCTAGCCTCTTTACCTGAAAGAAAATTAACTTCTCTTTATTAAAGCCTGTGGCATTTCTGTTATAACTGTATTAGATAGTTGTGTTAGTCCGGATAGACTAGAGGAACAAATTTCAGAGACACGTATATTGGTATAAGGAAAGGGTTTATATACAAAAGAAATGTGACCCTAAGAAGGCATCCCAATCCTGTCCAGCGCAAAGTCATAAGTCTAATAATAACCCATATGCCCAAAATCAGTCTATAAAGTCTGCTTCCGACTCAGGAAGTCACAGGTCAGTGGGTGCAGAATTCTGGTGCTGGCAGGGGTCTCCCCATGGCTCCTCGCTTCCAGGGCTCAGGTCCATCAACAGCATGCTACTCCAGCTTCAGAGGTCTGTCTTCATCAGGGCAAAGCCATGTGGTCTCTCCAACTTCTCGGGGGCTGCATCTTATCTTTTCTGTGATTAGTCGTCTCTGAAACTAACTCCCAACAACTGGGGAAGATAGCTTCTCATCTTCACGAGGGAAATACCACGAGATTTCCCTGGAGTCTCAGGTGAAAGCCATGCCCACACAGAGGCCTCATCGGCTACTCAATGGCTTTCTCCTGATTAACAGGCCAGACTCCACCCCTACATTTCAATTATAAAATTAACATAAGCACATGACTGCCACAGACCACCCCTTGTTAATTTTATACTTTCACATAACTCTGTAACCATGTGTAACCCTCAAACAATAAAATCATTTTTATATCTAACAGGATAAAGCTAAAATACATATAAGTCAACTTGTGTCACCATTGTTTGAAAATAGCATTCTATAAGTGAACAAAACAGTAGATATCCTGTGCCTTACAATTGTAGTTACAAAATATCTACACCTTGATTTTATAATCCTATGAATGTATATTCTACCACCTATAAGAGTTTGCAAGCCAAACTACCTCATGCCTTCATTCCCCCATTTTGGGTATCTAATTCTATATTGCCCACTTACCAACCCAATGCTGTAAGAAAACAATCATATCTTTCAACGTGAGGAATCTTCATTCCAGTAAGCAGACTTTATAGACTGATTTCGGGCATATGGGTTATTATTGGGCTTATGACTTTGCACTGGACTGGATTGGGATGCCTTCTTAGGGTCACATTTCTTTTGTATATAAATCCTTTCCTTATACCTATATGCGTGTCTCCGAAATTTGTTCCTCTAGTGTATCCGGACTAACACAATAGTCAAATAAGCAATATCTGTTCAAATTTTTAATTTAGAGTGCATTTCTCTTATGAATACCCTCTTCCCATCTTTGTGACACTAGCTGCTTTCTCATCGTATTGCTATCTAGTTGATGCCAACTCATAGAACCCCATAAGACAGGGTAGAACTTCCCCAGTGACTTTAAACTCTGCCCTCTGTGGTTTCTGAGGCAGTAACTCTTTATGGGAGTAGAAAGCCTCAGCTTTCTCCCTCAGGATGGCTGGTGATTTTGAACTGCTGACCATGGGGTTTGCAGCACAACCACTATTGCACCAGGGTTCTTAGATGCTTAGATAGCTCTCTTTCAAGGTTATTAATAATCCTTCAATACTTTTTCTTTGCCGCTATTAAATCCTTCTGCCCTTAAAAAAATAAACTAAAAATTAACCCAGAACAATAAGCTACCCTAACATTAGGGTGTTTTGGGGGATGAAATATAATCCCACTTTCTCCATTTCCAAATAAGGCAAACTATTATAAGGTTACTTGTAATATTTAATGTTTTGGCACATGTTTACTTAATAGCTACAAATAACTTGCTACTATGTTCTTTTAGAGTGCAAAAAGAGTCACTTTGGGTGTTTATTGAAAAATGCAGCATCTCAGACCAATAATAAGTCTTGCAAGAATCTGATCTAGTAAATTTGGCGTGGTGCCCCCAAATCAGCATTTTAGTGATTTTTGATGGCGGTCATGCAGGGCTCACACTTTGGGAAATATTGCTGGTTCTTGTTGACAGCAGATGCATAAATTGAAAGCACTCCCGCTATAGCATAAATTGCAATAGTAGTTTTTTTTTTGGGGGGGGGGGGCATCACTGCCCTGGTGGGGGTAGGCAGCCCAGCCTTAATCCTGGAAAGTTGCTGCTGGGTTTGAACCGCCGACCCAGTGGGCCGCAGTCCCACACACAACCACTACGCCACTGGGGCTCAGCATGCAATGGTAGTTTTAACTTGGAAATGAGTTGTTGGCATTTGTATACCTGTTGTAAATGTATTGGATACCTGTTTGTGTGCGTGCCCGCCTGTGTGTGCATGCATGTCTTATGATTTCACGCTAAAAGGATGTTAAGGGAGGATTAAGGATGATGGGAAGAATGTATTAAAGCCTGAAAGTCTGTGTTCCAAAAAGGAATTAATTTGTCAACCGAGTTAAGACTAATTGTGGAAGGCCTTATAGGAATTAATAAAGATTTTGATCTTAAGGCCAAGGGTAGTGGAAACCTATTAAATGGGCGTTTTTTTGGGGGGGGGCATCACTGCCCCCTGGTGGTTGTGGCAGCTACCCAGCCTTGCTCCTGGAGACCTGCTGCTGGATATGAACATGTCGAATGGGCTTTAAGTTAGAGGTGCGACTTAATTTTGCTTGCTTTGATCTGATTTTGTGAGTTCTGTAAATTTTAAATTGATGACATAGATAATATTTTTGTATTGATGGGGGGTGGTAGTATCCATTGTGCTTTATGGAGAACAACATATTAGTTTTACTATCTAATAAAAATAAATTTGTTCTAATCTAGTAGTTTTAACTTTCTTTAAGGTATACTCCTTTTTGTTGTATGCCTTTGAATCAGTTCCAAGGCAAGTCAAAGTGACATTGTAGAATGGAGTAGAAGAGCCTCTGAGGGTTTCCTAGGCTGAAATCTGTATGGAAGTAAATCACTAGGTCTTTTCTCCCCTGAAGTGACTGATAGGTTTGTTCTGTTCACCTTTTAAGTTAGCAGGGTGACCTTTAAGTTAACATTGCACCACCAAGTTCCCTAAAATGTAGTTAGTATACTTGTAAGGAGGTGGTGATAATGGCTGCTCAGCAGTATGAAGTAGAGATGACTAGTGAACACTTTTTTATTCTGACTTTATCTCACTCAATTTCTTTAGTTCTTTAATTTTTTTATATTACAAATTTAGTTCCAAGGGAAATAGCTACTTTTAAAAGGCTCTAGCATTTTTTTTAAAAAGTTGATTAATGGAGAGGGATTGAAGAAGCGCTTCAAATTTCTAAATTGTTGTGATCTTCTGTCCTTCCTACTTTTATACTTCCTTGCAGGAGGGATGAGGAAAGACCTTGATTGAGGTTCAAAACGTTAAGCACCTAACTTTGAAAATCAAACCTCTCATTTTAACTTTATTCCCAGGTTGGTGTCAAAAATTCCTCAAGCACTGAAATTGAAATGCTTTCCTTTTTCATTATTCCTGATTTATAAGTAGGTGTCACAGGACTTGACTTGTAGTTATGTATTTGTTGAATGTCTTGGGTCTTCTGTGTGGAAGACATAGTGTTGTCACCAACATAGATTTTACAATGTCACTACAAAGTGCAGAGGATGAAGGGTAGAATTTCCTCAGGTAGAAGTGGAAAGTGGGCTCTTTTTTTTCTTCTTCCCCTTACGGTCATAAGAAGCCAACTTGATGCTGGTTAGAATTAGAAGAAAGTCATGGGTCTTTTCTTAAAACCTTTACCATTCACTCCCTTTTAATGATTAAAAAGAAATCGGTAGACTGAGGACTGGAAATTTGCAAAGTTTTCATGAGCTATCCTGGAATAGCAGTCTTAAACGTGGTCCCAGCTGCCATTGAGTTGAATGAGAAATCTGGAGTTTATGATTTGCTCTTTTAACTAAATTCATAAATTAATAAATTATAAGGAGCTCCCCCCCAAGCACCTGCTGGTCTTTTATTAAAAAGGAAATTCTGTCATCCAAATTTGTTATACTTTAGGGGTTCTAAGACTTTCAGTGGAGGCTTTTTAAGAAATAGGCTTGAAAAATTGAGACATTTGTTTTTTTCAAATAATGGACCAAACAATGTTTGTATTTTTCCTTTACTCCTTATTATGTTTTCAGTGTATTTATATTACTTGAGCTAGAAGGATGGGATCTTGCAATATTTTGTCATTCTGATAGTCAGTATGGAATATAGCAGGCAAGGGGAAAAAAACTCAACAAACTCTGGGAAAAATGCCAAAAACTGTTTGTGTTTTCCTTTAGAAGTGATTGTTTGGTGGTAGGAAGGTGCTTAGTTTAAAAAAATAATATCCAGATTGACAGGGCCTAAAATGTTTGTATTACTACACTGAAATTCTATTTGAAAACTTATTTCCTTCCACATATTTCTAACTTGTATATCAGAAGTCCTTTGGGACATTTTGGGCTTTGGGGAAAGTTTGGGGCAGTTTCTTTTCTTAATGCTTAAAAAACAGTCTTATTTAATGCTTTGCTATCCCGAAGCCTATTTTCATTGACTCATATCAGTATTGCAGCTCTTCTTTTCTGGCAACTATTATTTTAGTATTATGTTCCTTGTGCTAAAAAATTTATGTCATTTATTTACTGGAGGCATTTACTAGAGGCATTTTGGATCAGTGGTTATGAGTTTGGCTGTTATCCGCAAGGTCAGCAGTTCAAAACCCTCACCTGTTCTGTGGTGGAAAACCATGGGGTTTTCTACTCCCTCAAAAGAGCTACATACAGTCTCAGAAACTCACAGGGGCAGTGTGGCCCTGTCATATAAAGTCACTCCGAGTGGGAATATACTTAGTAGTAGTGAGCTTTGTTCTGTTTTTTGGGGGGTTTTTTTTGTTTTTTTTTTTGGGCCCCACTGCCCTCTGGTGGTGGGAGTAGGAGACCCAGCCTCTGCTCCTGTGGAGCTGAAATTGAACCTCCATCCCAGTGGGCCACAGTCCTGCCGCGCAACCACTACGCCACTGGGGCTCAGCCCTGTTTTTTTTTTTTTTTTTTTTTTATAGTGCATTGTTCCTTTCCTCAATCTTGGTAAGTTGGAATAAAGTTTCAGCTAATTTTCATTTGTTTTCTATTTTATAGCCTTCTGTCCTTGAAATCATGATGTGATATTTGTAAACCATACTAAAATATATCTTTCTAAATATTTAGCATGATAATTAGCACTACTTCTGATTCAGATTTTTTATAGACTCTATAAAGTATTTTGTCTTAAGACAATGTTAATTATTTATGCACCCTGATTTGCAATTAAATAATACTGTTTTACTAGAAAAAAAAAACAGCTTAGAACAGCTAGAATTTGGAAGGTGACTGGGCTTCTAGGATGTATACCCAAACTAAACCCAATCTAACCCATAGGGTTTCTGAGGCTGGACTTCTATATGAAAGCAGACTGCTTCATAAAGCTCCATGGAGCACGTGGGGGTCCTAACCACTCACTGGTCCTTGCTTGGCAGCCCAATGCTTAACCCATTAAGCAACATAGAAAAAAATAGGATTCCCGAAAATCTAAGGGGCATTCAAAAGTTTCTGAAAAGTTCCATTGTCTTTTTAATTTCATTTTCCCACGAATTTTTTGAAGCTTCATATATTTATAGCATAGAAACAAATTTCTAAAGCTGTAAAAAGTTGTAAATAATTACATAACATAGAAGAAGTAATCAATAAGATTTTCAGATTAAAAAAATACTAGGAATCTACACCTTTCAAGGTGAAGTACAGTAAGAAAGTTGACAGTATTATAGACTTTGGGTGATTAAAAAAAAGCTAGTGGTTTCTTTGTATATTTAATGTGAGTTAACAGTGTGTTTTTCCCCTTTAATAGAAGTTCATTTCTTCTTTTTTTTTGTGTCACTGCCTTGGTGGGAATAGGAAGTGCAGCCTTGCTCCTGGAGAGCTGCTGCTGGATTTGAACCGTCAATCCTGTGGGCCCCAGCACACAACCACTGCACCACCAGGGCTCAGCCAGAAGTTCATTTCTATATAAAGCTACTATAATAAATATTCTGAATTTTCTTTAATGACGGATTTTAAACATTTTTTTAACAAAAACTTTTGCAGTAAATTTTTGTTTTTAAAGTTTATTTCTCTTGACATTTCTGGTGCTGTAAGGGTTATATTGAAAATTACTTTCATAGAAGCTGATGTGATTTATCTGTATTTTGCTTCAGAGTTTTATTATTTACTAAAAAGAAAGCCTACATTTTCTTAAGTTATTAAAGCACTAAAGATCTTCGTTTAAGTAATATCTTAGCAGTGTACAGTAACTCTTGGACAATATGGTTGAACAGCAAAGAATGACTTACAACTGATATTTGAGCAACACAGATTAGAATTATTTGGGTTTACATATATCTGAGAGTTCTGACCAGCAGCCCCCAGCTTGTGGAGATGGTTAGCATTATATTATCTTTTAAACAGGTATTTGTAAACACTTCAGCTTAACAGGTAGTAGTGGGTCTGGGGGAAGGGGTGTTTACTAGTAAATTGGTAATGTTTGACAGGGAGTGGTGGTACTGTGAGTTAGGTGTTGGACTGCTAACTGAAAGGTCACAGGCCCAAATCCATTACTAGCTCCAAAGGAAAGAGTTGAGGCTGGGCACTCTCATAAAGACTTAGTATTGAAACCCTAAGGACCAACCCAAGTTTACCTATAGCCAGGGGTGAAGAGAAACAGTTTTTGCTTAGGAGGAATTTGAGTTTATTTCAATGATGGTGGTACAATTTGGAGAGGGATATCAATGGTTGTACAACACAAAAAGTATAATTACTGAAATATAGAAGTTATTGAATTGGAGAGCATTGTGTATATTTTTGCCACATTGGAAAAATAATGTGAATAACCATGACTACAATGAAGGAAAAATGTTCAAATATTGATTGTGACAAAAAGATTGTACAACTGTAATATGATAGAACTCTTGAATTATGTGATGTTTGAAATGCTTATAAAACTGTTAAAAATGAACTTTTCTGATTTTAGACTTTAACTTTTATCTCTTATTCTTTTTAAAAATATGTTCTTTGTGGTAACAAACTATTCAATATTTTTCTTTTACCTGTTCAGTTTTGTGATATTTTTTATGAGAATACAAGCTGTTGTAGTCTCACCACTGGCTTTTACCAGTTTATTCTACTACATTAACAGAAGTCAACACTCTCTGAACTAAGGCTCTCTCTCCTTTTCTTCCACAACTTCCAGAAATAAATTTTGGTTTCATATATGTGCTTATTTTATGTAAATAGGATCCTACAATATTTTTTTCTTTTTTAGAGTTGTAGCATCTGTCAGGATTTCATTTCTTTTTATAGCTGAATTATATTGACTTGTGTGTGTATATATATATAATATTTTGTGTATTCATCTGTTAATGGACATGCAGAAAATTTCCAGTTTGGGGCTGTTGTGAGGAGTGTTGCAGTTAATTTGGTGTTCAGGTTTCTTGTTTGTGGCCCTGTGTTCACTACTGGTTATAGTTCTATGTGTAACTTTCTGAGAAGCCGTTACACACTTCCTCAGCAGCCCATTCCATTTTGTGTTTCCACTAGCAATGGTTCAATGTTCCATTTTCTCCATATCCTTGTCAGTTCAGGTGTACCTTGAAGATACTGCTATTTTACTACCAGACCACCCCAATAAAGCAAATACCACAATAAAGCGAGTCACTTGAAATTTCTCGTTTCCAGGCGTATATAAAAAGCTTTATTTACATTTTACTGTAGCCTGTTAGGCATGCAAATAGCCTTATGAAAAACGTTTGCAGTGTTTTGAGAATTACCAAAATGTAACACAAGAGTCATGAATTGAACACATGCTGCTGGGGAAAGTGGTATCACTAGATGTACTCGATGCCACAAACCTTCAGTTTATAAAAAATGCAGTATCTGTGAAGCACAATAAAGTAGGCTAATAAGACAATATATGTTTGTACTTGCTGTTTTCTGGGATTTTTTGATTTGCTTTGGGTTTTTAACAGTCACTTTCAGTAGGGGTGGAGTAGCGACTCATTGCAGTTTTGATTTGTAAATTGTGTCACCATGAGTTGATTTTAGTTGAAGGCAACTTTTTCTCTTAATGAGTTATGACGAGACATTGGTGGTTCAATGGAAGAATTCTCGTGTTCTACGTAGGACACTCAGATTTGATTTTATGCTACCTGTCAGTGAAGGCTTGCACACTTTATGTGTACCGGAGCTCCTGAGTAAAACAGACTAGGAAGAAAGATCTGGATAGAAAGATCTACTGTTAACAATCAGCCAGTGGAAACTTTATGTATCACAATAATCTGATCCCCATTGGGTCCTGTTGTAGGAAGTACAGGATCCCAACAGTATACAAGGGCTTGCCTTGAGTCAGAGGCAATCTGACAACTGACAATGATGACTGATGCAGAGCATCTTTTCATGGGCTGTTGGCCTCATCTTTCACTCTTGTTCTGAGTGCATACCCAATCTTGACATATGTGCCATTGTGATAGCTTACTAATTCTGATGTGAATATTTACTAGCTAGAGTCACAATGGTAAGATGAACATATAAAGTAAGAAATCAGTTTTGCACAGTCAAGGTAATACTTGTATCTACTTGTTTCTGTTTTGATTGAGTGTCGTAGAACTAACTATTTTAAGCCTGAAATATGGGCGTTTATAAATAACCCACTTGTTCTGTGGCTATAGGCAAAAGCTATTTTCTGTTGTGCTCTGTCTTTGAAGAAAGTTGTTTATTCCCAACAATACCTCTCTCTCATGAAAGGGACTAAATCTTAGGAAGATAGCAACAGATAAGGATAGATAGAATGTATGCAAGCAAGCATTGTTAGACCAGGTGATATAAGACGGGATGAAACAATCAGCCAGTCAGCACATTAAACTTTCTCTCTCTCTCTCTCTCTTAAGGTTAGAGAGACGAAATAAGTGACTCATGTATTATAAGCGCTTGCTTTCTTAATTTTTTAACTTGCCATATCTTTTCATAATTATAACCCTCCAGTCAGCCTGGACTATTAGCTTTTGACTTTTATTTTGTAGCTTATTGTATTTCTTCCCATGCCAGTACAGTTTACTCCTCTTTTCAATATAATCTTAAAAATATCACTTTTTCTGTGCATTGTCCAGTTTTCTCATGCATAGGAGACAGTTGAAAATACCATGACTTGGTGTAAGCACTTTGTAGTCCTCAAGTGACATAATTTGCTTTTTAAACTTTAAAGAGGTCTTTTGCAGCACATTTCCCCAGTGCAATATATTGTTGGATTTCTTTGCTACTGCTTCCACAGATATTGATTGTGGATCCAAGTCAAATATTTGACAATTGCTATATATTTATATAAACTTTTTTTCTTAATTCTTGATTTCTCTCAGACTGCCCTAGTTACAGTTAATATTAAGTAATATGGAACACTCCAGTCAGAGTAGTTTGTTTTGTTAAATATGCTGGTTATTCCCAACCTTGTTTATTTGGTCACAATCTTCCCTGTGTCCGTTTTTGTTCTTTCTCTCCTTCGAAACCTGAGCCCCAGTTTAGTCCCATTCCTTTCATGAAGGCTTGAATTACTGTTGTTACAGGAAATGCAGACTGATTTAGTGCACATTTATTGAGTTTCTATATTGTACCAAGCACTGATGATACAGAAGTGTGATAAGGGCTTGTTTTCGGAGCTCATAGTCTTATGTAGGTCCTAGATTATCATCTTTAAATTCCTGCTGCACTATCTACAGTCTAAATCTTGGTGTTTTCAATTACACCTCAATCTTATGTGTATGACCATTATAAAGTAATTTTTCAATAAAAATTCCTCAAATAATTAGTCCTCTTGTAATTTATAAGGTTTATATTTTTAGGGTCTAGTTTGAATAGCAGTATAATGTTTGGAGAAGATTGATGAGTTTGAAAGGAGTCTAATCACTGCTAGTTTTGAATATCTGTGTAGAGCTTTCCTGGTAGATAATATAAAGGGGGCAGAGTTTTAACAAATTGAGATTTGGGGGTAGGTAGTTAAACTCTTATGCTTTGTTGTAAAGATGTCTTTTAAAAAGCATTTTTAAAGTGGTATTGTAAGTAGTAACTAAGAGATCACAGTATGTGTACATGTTGGACAGTGAAAGAAGCCAACTGTCTTTTTAGTTCTATGTTACTACATATTTGTGACAGCATTTTATATATCTTCAAAGAGTCTTGCTTCTTAAACAACTTAAATGGAAATGAAGATTATTGGCTTTAGGATACTTTTCAATGACTCAAAAAAGGAAAATAGTGAGATGGCACTGTTTAAGAATGTTTGTGACATTCAAATAAATTGTTTTGGATAAAATTTGTGTGCCATATGATTTTAAGATATCTCTAAAGGGCTGAGCCGGGGTGGCGTAGTGGTTTTGTGCGGGACTGCGGCCCATTGGGTTGGTGGGTCAAATCCAGCAGCAGCTCTCCAGGAGCAAGGCTGGGCCTCCTACTCCCACCAGAGGGCAGTGATTGCCCGCCCCCCCAAAGATATCTCTAAAGCTGAATTAATGAATAAAAATAAGCACTATTTATGTAATGCATTCTTTACTATTTTATGTAAAACATCCAAAGGTTTATATATGTCAACCCCCCTTCCCCCCCTGCCATTGAGTCTATTCTAGGTCATCATAACCCTGTATCGGGTTTTTGAGACTGTAAATCTGGATGGGAGCAAGCAGCTTCCTCTTTTTCTGGCAGAGGGACTATGAGTTTCAACTTGTGGTCACCTGCCCAATGCCTACCCCACAGATAGATTCCTTGATATATTTTTAGCTGGTCAAAAATTTTTTAAAGATCCCATTCAGGAAAATTGGAAATTTCTCATATTGAACTTATTTATTCATTTATGCAACTTGCAGGTTTCTGGATAGTTGCAAGACTACCTAGGATAATGAGAAACGGTTAGATCATTTTGCTTTAAATAATTGTATATTCGAGGATAAGTAGGAAAAATATTACTATTAGAGTCCTGGTTAATAAATACATGAATTCATTCTAAACAAAATGTGCTTTAACATGTCCTTATGATCAGTGGATAGCTGTAGACAAGTTCTATTGCTAATACATTTGCCTTTGTCTCTTAAAAAAACAAGTTTTTTATGCCATGTGGGCAAAATTTGAGGTCAGACTAATATTAAGTTTTTCACAAAATTCAGATCTTCCGAAATCATTGGACGTTTGCAGCAAATTTATGAAAATGCTGCCCCTCATAAAACAACAGTGTTTAGATGGATCAAGAATTTTAAGGTAGGTCAGAAAGATCTCAAAGATGAGCAAACAGAGGGAAGTCTGTCCACCTTAAGAAATGAAGAAATTGTGGCTGAAGTTCAAAACCTGATTGCAGAAGACCATAAAAATACCATGGCTGTGATAGCTACTGAGGGGAATCTCATATCTTTGGCATCTTCAAAATCAGAGAGCCTCTTGGTCTCAGCAAGCTTTCACTTGGATAGGTGACAAAGCTTCAGATCAGTGGTTCTCAACCTGTGAGTCGCGATAACTTTGAGGGGGGTTCAAAAGGCAACCCCCTTTCACAGAGTCATCTAATTATAGCAGCAAAATTACAGTGTGAAGAAAAAAATGAAAATAATTTTATGTTTGGGGTGTCACCACATCATGAGAAACTGTATTAAAGGATTTATGGTATTAGGAAGGTTGAGAACCACTGCTTTAGGTAAAGACCATTCAGCCCTAAGAACTAATTGATCTTTCCCACCTGTCTTTTAAACAAGCTCCAAGCCAATGACAGTGATTTTAAGTGATTTTAACCATAAATGGGGGTGAGTGTTGGGTTTATCAATATTATCCAGAGAAAGAGGCTCTTAATCTCCTGGACCAGATCAAGTCAAGACAGAGAGATCAGCTCAGATGATTATAATGACTTTTTTTGAATTCCAAAGTGGTCATCTCTTGATAGATTTTCTCAAATGGCCCGATCTAGTTACAGGTACTTATTAGGAAGAAACTTTAAAAACAAAACTCCAAACTCCGAAAACTGAATTGATGAGACAGAAAGTTGTACCAATAAAATGTCTTCTGTGGGCTGAGCCCCGGTGGTTGAGTGTGGGACTGTGGCCAGCGGCCTTGGCGGTTCAGATCCAGCGGTGGCTCTCAGGAGCAGCGCTGGGTAGCTCCCACAACCACCAGAGGGCAGTGGTGCCCCCATCCCCCCCCAAAAAAAAACGAAAACAAAGCAAAACAAAATGTCTTCTGTTTAAATGATTCATCTGCTTGTTCTTCGATGGTAAATCTTACCCTATCTACCTTGTAGCCCTAATCACTCCTTCAGACTGCTGTTTGTTTCCTAAACTCAAAGAATTTTGAAAAGCAACAAAACTGAGTTCCGAGGATGTAAATCCTGGATTTTGACTCGAAAAAAAAGTTCAGGGAAGGTCTGTTGGTGATTGATGCCGTCATAGCAACGCAGAATTCAACAGCAAAATGCTGCTGGGTCCCGTGCCAGCCTCACAACTGTTAGGTTTG
>PVJH01009966.1:0-76192 GCA_004026705.1 Nesogale talazaci
GGATGGAAGTTTATGTTTTCCATTCATAGAAAGAGCAAAAACCAAAGTATGGGGTGGGGGGACAAACGTCTTCTGGATAAAGGTCTGTGCACTTATCAAACATATTTTGAAAACATTTCCATTTCTCTTGACAAAGGGTTCATTTTGATCAAGATGTTCTTTCAAAATCTAAATGCCTCCATTTAATTCTTGAAAGCAAGAACAGCAACTGTCCAGAATAGAGGTGGCACCAGCATCTCTTTGTGTTTAGTGCATCTATCTGTGTGAGAACACATACATGCATTTGAACCCAATAGTTCAAAGCCAGAGTCAATTCTGAGGGTCTTTCTATCCAGGGAGACCTCACAGCTAAGAAAATGATAGGTTGGGCTAGGTTACCGAATTATGACATCTCCAAGGCTCCTTATCACTCTGTGTCTGCAAAGTTAACTATTTCCTCAAGTTATGCTTTGATTAGGTAACTGCAACATTTTTGTCCAAACTGAGGAATTTTTGAGAGTGAAATAAATATGCTGAGATACCAGGTATAATCCAGGATCTGGCACTAAGGGGAAGGTTGACAATTTGAACCCACCAGAAGTGCACTTGGGAAGAAAAGTCTGTTATCTACTTCTGACAGATCACAGCTATTTGTATCACAGGTCTTCTCTGAAACACGGAGGTCACCATGAGTCAGAATCAACTCCAGGGTAACTGGTTGGGTTTATCAGTATGGTCAATCCTCCATAGAGGAAATGTTTTAATTTCCCCCAAACCAAAGGTTCCGTTCTCTATGAAGGATAACTTGACATTATTCTAGCAGTCAGACCCACATAACCTCTAATCCCTTTCAGAATAAATACTAGAAGCCATTTCTTGCTGATGCTAGTGTTGCAACCCTTGAAATGGGCACTGAAGGACTGATGCTTTAATTTGTTTAAAAGGGACTTAGAGGTATTTAAGAAAATCATCGATAATTTCCTTTTTTCCTTAAATAAACAATGCTTATTATAATTTGTTTCCAAATAATTTTATTAGGACATAATCCAGCATTATACCATTCAATTGTTTAATCAGATAATTTCTTATCTATGAAATTTACTAGAGATGGATCCATAAGCAGAAAAAAGTATGTGTATAGCAAGGCAAATGACTTTCGTCCTTTTTTTTCACCAGATAACAAAGAAAGGAAAGATGGTAGGAGATGATGTCAGAAAAGAGCACCCAAAAGAACATAGTAAAAGGTTGTTCTCCTCCACCCCCACTTTCTTGGCCATCCTGACCCAAACCTTTGCCCAAGGTGGTGATGTTTGCCTAAAAAAATTTTTTGTGAGCAAGAGAAAAGTTTTAAAGCAGCCCCAAGTGTTTTTCTCTTATACAGTGCTCTTTGGTTTGTTTCCAAGCAGCATCAGGCAGCCAGACAAGTCCTTTGTGACTAATCCAATGACTTTGGCTGTAAAAGGTGTTTGCCAGTGGAGAAACTGTCAATTATGAAGCTGATGAGCAACCTTTCGGGGGGGGGGGGGGGGAGACGGGCGGTAAAAGGTAAAGTCATGTCCAATCTCAAACCTAGAAATCTCTAGCAAAGCAAATGACCTATGATATTCCTTAAGTGCCACATCCCTCTTCCCCATTACCAGCTTTGGTCTCTCTCTCCTTTTGCTTACTGCTAGGAGAAATTTCTTAAATGATGTGTGTGCCACCAACCAAATAAATTCAAGATAATGTGGTAGTGCCAATTAGAATGTCCTTTGCTTCTTTTACTGAAAGAATTAGAGAAAGATAATTATTTATTAGACTTGGACTTAAGAAATGAGGAATTGCCATCAATGTTGATTTGACTAGGCTACAGGTCCGTTTTCTAAACAAATGCTTTCTGGAGACGTGGAGCCTGCACAGTGATTGTGTCAGAGATACATGAGTATGTTCAACACATCCCTTTGCTCATCTCTCTTCATCTACCTCCTCAACACAAGCAACAAAATCACGCCTTTAGGTAGCTGTGGTCACTGGTAGCTTACACATACTCAGAAGAGTGCATAAATAAGAAAAAAGAGAGAAAATTGAGTAAGAAACAGAAAGCATCAGTGTTCAAGTTGTTTGACTTTGGCAACAGGGTGTTATGAGTCTGTGAATTCTTTTCAAAGCATCAAATGCATTGAAGAATTACTCACTGAACAGATTAATCTAACAAACTTGACATGTCAAATTTTTACATAACTGTGACCCATTTATCAGAGCTGGTGTTTAGCCAGGTTATTTGTTTGTAAAGTGTTTCCCCTAAAATGACTTCCTATAGCACACTACTAACCAATCTCTGGTTCATTTTAATTTCATTCTCACAGCAGCTATTTTTTGATGGTTTCTGAAATTGAGTTGTCTTGATGTCAATGAGTTTGGCATTTTTAAGTTGGTGACATTTTAAGTCTTACAAAAATCTTCTCTTATTTTTCTAGTAATAAATTTTGGTAAAAAGCACATCTAAAAGAAAATTTTAAAACATATATAAAAGAAAAACCTTAAAATGTCCTAACATATTTATGTTCTAACTTCCATATCCCAGCATAGTGTTAAAATCATAGTGTTATGATATATTAGACTTCTAATGTCCAACTCCCAACACGGTGCTGAAATCATAGATCTAAACACTCATGACCTTTAAAGGAGGACAAGAGGGGTGTGTGTGTGTGTGTGTGTGAGTGAGAGAGAGAGAGAGAGAGAGAGAATATGTTTGGAATGTTAGTGATTAGGACAGGTAGGGGAGAGCTAGAATTAAGTAGAACAATAGAAAATAAATTGAGTCAAATTTTGAGTCTAACACATTTGGGGAAATCACATCCACAAATAGTTACAACTTTTTAACTCAAATCGATGCAACCTACCTAGGTTCTGTAAAAGGTAATATCTTGGCTGGCAGCTACAAGAAACCAAAATATCTAATTACTAACTGTCAGAAGTGGTTTGTTCTTCTATTGAAAATATGTCCTTTCCACAGCAAGGAGTTCGCTTTGACCTCTCAAGTCTAGGAGTTTGGAGCCCAAGAAAGACATTGAGGGAGGGGGAAGGAAATCCCATAACCACACAAGTAAATCTTTGACCTAGTAAGCAAATGCGTTTTTGTTGTTGCTGCTGGGTAAAATGTACACGTCTCCCAGAAATGAGACACTGCAATAAAAATGTACCAGCTCAAATTCAAATTGCTCACTAGACAGATGGTTAATTATATTCACAGCCGCATATTTCACTGGGAGAGTTTCCGACACTCAGCCAGTTTTATTTGATTAGCCAGTTTCCCAGTTAATATGTAAAATGACAGTTACTTTGGGCTTTTTTGTTCCTCTCTAAAAACACATTTTAAATAACGGTAAATTCGTCTCAGCCACGAGAACGTCACTGCTGTAGATAAATCGCTTACTCAAATGTTACCCTCTGAATGCAAATGGTCTCTAGTGGTTCAGAGAAGATCAAAGGAGCCCCTTTGCTCAAGAGCACAATATTTCAGGAACTGCCAACCCAGTGCTAAAAGCAATCGAAGAGATTCTATTCTTGAGTTAAAGGTGCCTTGTGTGCTTTTATTAAACAGCTTTGCCAGCCCCCCTTACTAGTCATATCTTTCGAGATGTGTCTAGGAAATGAACGTTTGGAAGAGGCCACTGTGCACACTATTCAACCAGATGCTAGGACCTAAAAGCCGGAAGCAAAAAAATGAAGAAACATGCTTCGCAAACCCAGCCAGAAGCTCAAAATCATCCACTGTGGTGGTGTCAAATTGAGGAAATGTGTGTGTGTGTGTGTGTGTGTGTGTGTGTGTCTCCATATATATAACTTCCAAAAGACAGAAAACCTTGCGCGGGTGATTCGGTCCCTCACGAAACAGACAG
Organism: Nesogale talazaci; assembly: GCA_004026705.1. Taxonomy (NCBI): domain Eukaryota; kingdom Metazoa; phylum Chordata; class Mammalia; order Afrosoricida; family Tenrecidae; genus Nesogale; species Nesogale talazaci. The sequence continues at coordinate 3,861 of PVJH01009966.1, forward strand.
ACAGAAGCAGTCATGCCGAAACCCCAGGATCCCTCAAGAGAAGGGCGCCAACTCCGCAGCGCGTACTGCCCACTTGTCCCGAGTGAGGCCCAGCCGGCGCCCCCAGCTGCCCCCGCACCGCGGGCCGGAGGGGCCCCGAGTGGACCCAGTGCTCCCAGGGTCACAGCAGGGAACAGCTCCGCTCATCGCGCGGCCGAGCCTCCATCCCGCAGCGTCCCTCGCGGGCCAGGGCCCGGGGCCCACGTCCACCCAGGTGTGGCGGGCAGCGACGCCCCGCGGGGCCCGAACTTACCGGCCAGCGGCGCGGCGCGGGCTCCGGAGGCTGCGGGCTCGCCTACTGCTCGGGAGCCGCGGGCGGAGCACAGGTCGGCCAAGGGGCTTCGCACCTTTGCCGCCTCGCCGGAGGCGCCGGGCCTCGGCCGCCGCGTGGGCTTTCCCGCTCTCGCTCCCGAAGCGCGCTGTCCCCGTGCCCCATTCCCCGGCGCAGCCCTCCCGGTGCACGGCCCCGAGGCAACCGGTGCCCCGCCGCCGCTCGGCGGAGTGCAGTGCGTGTGTGCGCGCGTGTCTGCGCGCGCGCGCCGCCGTGCCAGCCCACTCGCCCCCCCACACCCCCTCCCCCCGCCGCCCGCCGCGCGCACAGGCCTTTCCTCGATTGCAGTGCCTGCCAGGGCGAACGGAGAGCTGCGGGGCCTGGCTCCACGCGCGCGCGCGTGCGCGCGCGCACACACACACACTCACACTCACACACACGCACACACACACGCACACACACGGACGCGCGCGCGCGCGCCATTCTCCCACAAACGTTCTCCCCTCCGTCTCCATCAGCTCGTCCCACCCCGCGCCGCGGCCGCGGGAGCCGACCCGGGAGCCGGCCGCCAGGCCTGGGCGGGGCGGGGCGGGGGCGGCGAGGAGGCAGCCAGCATACCCACCTCACAGGCCGAGTCCCGAGGGGCACGTCGCCGGCGGGCCGCAGTCAAGGCTGGGCTGTCGCGGTCGGTGGCGCGGCCCGAGCTGCCGCCCCGCTGCCTCTGCCTCTGCCGCCGCTGCCGCTACTGCTGCCACCGCTGCCACTGCCGCCGCCGCCTCGGCCCCAGCTCCATGCGCGGGGCCGCCCGGTGGACGCGCCTCGCTCCGGGCTCGATCCGGGGAGCGCCGCGGCTGGCGCGCTCGGCACCGTCAGGGCGGTCCGGCTCGGGGCCCGAGACGGCGCGTCCCGGGTCTCCGGGCTGCTGCCCAGCGCCGGAGCGGCCGGGCGACCTGGGGCGGACGGCGGGCGGCGGCCGTGTGGCGAGGGCCGAGGCGAGAGGGCGGCTGCTGCGGGCGCTCTCCCGGCCGACGCTGGGGCTCCCTCCCAGCGCCGCTGCCTCGCTCCGCCGTCTGGACAGCTACTGCGCTGGCGGCTACTGCTGCTGCCGCCGCTGCTGCTGCTAATGATGCTACTGGCTTGCCTTCCCGGGTTCTCCCTCTGCCTCGTCCCCCCTTCTCCCACCCCCCTTTCTCCTCCTCCTCCTCCTCCTCCTTCTCCTCCCTCTGACGCTTTTCTCGGAGCCCCTGCGGGCGCTGCCTCTCCTCCTTTCCCAGAGCTGCCGTGTCCATTCAAAAAGGTGCCCAGACTGGGGCTGATGCCGCCCGTAGGATCACTGTTGCCCCTGCCATTGTTCCCTTGAACGCTCCTGTTCCTGCCCGACCCGTTACCCCCTCTACTCCTACCCGCCACAGCCCTCCCTTCCCCTCCAGCTCGAGGCTTACCCTCTCTATGGTCCCTTCCCCAAGTGCCCCCTCCCACTCGGTCTGTCCATCCCTCCCTTCCTCCCCTCAGGAGCCCGGGAGCGCGCACCGCGCGGCCACCTGTCATAAAGGGCGCGCACTCCCTTTCCCTACACCACACCGCTCCCCACTCGCATTCTTGCAGCCTGTCCAGTCCACTGCGCCACTGACCACTGTCGCATTCTTTCCGCTGGCAGACACACAGCTCGACACCATTCTCCCACGCCTTTTAGGGCAGTTGTGTGTGTGTGTGCAGAGGGGCACTCGGAAGTTTAGGGAAGAATATTTGAATGGCTTCTTCCACCATGCCTCTAGCCATTCAACCTCCATCCACGGCCGGCCGTGCTTCAAGATCTAAGCCCCTGGGAGGGTGTGTCATGTTGGAAGGGTTTGGATAAAAGGGCCGTTACCTGGAGAATTGAGATAGGTCTTGCGCGCATTAAGGAAGAGGGGGCATGAATAGGGCCAGCAAGAAAATGAGATCTCCCTGACTGCTGTTTTTGAGAAATTCATTAGCTGGCCATTTCCCTTCAGATTTCCTGGGAACCCAACTGGGAACAGCAAGAGACTGGAGAACAACTTGGACCATTTCGTGCTAAGGGAGCCCTGGGCGGAAGGCTGTGGCTCGAGCAATTGAGCCTCCACCACTAGGCGCCCGGGTAAGCAAGGGCCGGCACGGTGCTAGAAGCGGATCGAAGCTAGCTACTTTGTGTACGTTGTCGCGGAAGCAATTGTCAAGCAAAGCTTCTGCAGTCAGACAGAATCCAATTTCAGTTTTTCTGCTGTGCAGCTGCAACCTCATTTTGCTACCAAGACTAAAGCGCTGAGATCTGATGTGTGTGTCTTCTTAGGGTTAGTCTCAGCAGAGCCTTCATGACAGACCCTTTCCAGAAATAGCTGTGCAGGTTATTTTCTTCCCCCTGGCGTAATACCGGAGGCAAATGTTCCACATACCGCTGTATGGCAACAAGGTCTGGCTTCCCTTCACAAGTTTAAGCTACTGCGCCATGGCTCTCTCGTCCCTAGGCTGGAAGGTGCCCACCTGAGCACAGAATGCCCTTTTACAAGGCTTCATTTCTATGCTTTTGCTTTTGTCGTTTCTCTTACTTGGAATAAATTGTCTTTAGTTAGATTTACCTGGGAAATTGTCACATCTCCTTCAATACTAAGTCGTCTGTAAGTAATCATTAACGCTTACTGAGTCCTTGCTCTGTATCAGACATTGTGCTGAGGAATTTTATACGTACATTCAAAACCCACTGCCACGCAGTCGATTCTGACTCCTGTTGTTGTTGTTAAATGCCATCAGGTCACTGATGACTTGTATCCCCCCTGTGAGCTCCCCCTGCCCTGGCCTCATCCTCACAAGTGCACTTATGCTCGAGCCCATGTTTGCAACGTCTGCGTCAGTCCATCTCCTCCAGGGTCTTCCTCTTTGTCGCTGCCCTTCCATCACGGCCACTGCCATCAAGTCAATACCGACTCAGAGAGGCCCTTTAAGGCACCGTAGAACTACTCCTGCGAATCCCCCAGATTGCAATTCTTTATGGGAGTAAAAAGTTCCACCTTTTTCCTGAAGAGTGACTGCTGCTTTTGAACTGCTCACCTTATAGCTAGCAGCCCAACGTGTAACACCTGAGCCACCAGGACTTCGTCTACTACACCAAGCATGAATATCCTCTTACAATGACCTGGCAGCATGACCAAAATACAGGAGCAAGGCTTTGCCATTCTCGCTTCTAAGGTGAATTCTGGCTGCACTTCCTCCAAGGCAGATCTGTTTGTTCTTTCGGCAGTCCATGGTACTTCCTATACTTTTCATGAGCACGATCATTCAAATGCATAGATTCATCTTCTTCGCTCTTCCTAGTCAATGTCCAACTTTCACATAGACACCATGGCTTAGGTCAGGGACACCTTACTCCTCAGGGAAACATGCTTGCTTTTCAACATTTTAAAGAGGTATTGTGCAGCCAATTTAGCCAATGCAATGCAACATTTCATCTCTTAACTGCCGATGCCCTGAGCATTGATCGAGGACCCGAGCAAGACAAAATCCCTGAGGGCTTCAAACGTTTCTCCATTTCTCCTGATGTTACCGTTATTTCAGTTGTGAGGGTTTGGGTCTTCTCTACAATGAGTTGCAATCCATACTGAAGGCTCCAATCCTTGACCTTCATCGACAAATGCTTCAAGTCTTCTTCACTTTCGGCAAGCAAGGCTGTGATCTGCATGTCGTAGGTGGTTAATATGCCTTCCTCCAATCCTGATACCACGTTCTTCGTCATATAAATCCAACTTCTCTAATATTTGCTTAGCATACCGAATGAACACGAATGGTGAGAGGATACGACTCTTCCACACACCGTTTCTGATTTTAAACTATACAGAATTCTCTCGTTCTGGTTTCAAACTGCCTCTTGATCCATGCACAGGTTGCTCACGAGAGCAACTTAAAATCACTCGCTGCCATCAAGTCGAGGCCGACACGTTGTGAGCCTAGAGGATAAAGTAGAACTGCCCCTGTGAGTTTCCAAGATGGTCACTCTCGACAGGAGTAGACAGCCTCCTCTTGCTCCCTCTGGGCAGCTCAGAGTTTCAAACTGCTGACCTTGCAGTTCGCAGCCCAACTCAACCACTGCACTACCAGGGCTCTTTGAGGCCAATTAAGTGTTCTGGAATGCCCATTCTTCTGAAGAATATCCACAATTTTTTGGAGATACACACAGTCAAATGCCTTTGGATGGTCGGTAAGACACAAATAAACATCTTCCCGATATTCTGTTTCCATCCAAGAACCATCTGGCATCAGCAATGATAAACCTTGCTCCACAACCTCTATTGAATATGGCCTGAAACTATGGCAGCTCCCTGCCAATGTACTGTGCCAACCATTTTTTATAGTCATCAGCGAAATTTTGTTTACATGTGATATTGATGATATCATCCTATGTTTCATGCATTCTTTTGGGTCACCTTTCTTTGGAAGGGGCGCAAATATGGATCTCTTCCGGTCAGTTGGCCAAGCAGCTGTCTTCCCCATTTCTTGACATAGACAAATTAGTGCTTCATTAGCTTGTTCACACAGTCCCATTGGTACTCGGTCAGTTCCCAGAGCTTTGTCTTTGACTGATGCCTTCAGGTCAGGGAGAACTTCCTCCTTCATTACCATTGGTTCTTGATCACATGCTACCTGCTGAAATAAGTGAACGCCCCCTAGTCCCTTTTAGTATAGTGACACTGTGTATTCTCACCAACTTCTTTTTAAAAAATAGTTTTACTGATATACAATTTACATATCATACACTTCAATAGTTCAGTCATATATATATTATTTTAAATCAGGAGACCTTTATTCAAAGTCTGAGTACAGATGGCCAGCTGCCTTCTACAACAGAACAGCAAGAAAGGTCAGCGGAGAAAGTACAAAAGTTTCGTTATAAAATTGTTTAATTTGGTTTCTGCTCATCGTGGCCGCTGGCGGCCCAGAATGCAGTGGGTGTGGTTCCCCGCTTTACAATAGTGCTGTCTGGAATCGCTGCTATCAAAATATACATCTGCCACGGTAAAAATAAATAAATAAATAAAACCTCGCTGCGTGCTGCATGCCCCTCCACCGCACAGGTATAAAAAGTCTTAAATATTTACACCTTGTTACACTCCTCACTCCCATAGGAAGGGGGCCCCTGTGGCTGGTGGAACCCACCGGAGGACACAGGGTAGGCAGAGGTCCACGCGGCCTGCAGCCCACTAAGACAGGATCCCGCCTCCCACCTCAGTCCCAGCACTGGAGGCACAGACAGAAAAGAAGAAATAACTTTGGTCCACAATTTGCAGAAGGAAGGACACACAAAGGAAGATCCTTGAAGAAGTGTGAGTGTGTGTGCCGAGGCGGCTGCAGGGAGGGGGGATGAGGCTGCGGGTGGGCCAGCCGGGCATGCAAGCCCCAGCCCAGGCTGCTTCCGGACACAAGCACAGGCTCCTGCGAAGCAGCCCTCTTCACAAGGAATACTAACGTAGAGTAAAGGTAATACGGGGAAGCTTACATAGATGGATCTCACCTTTATCTTGCTATAAAAAGTTACATAAAATTAGGTCCTTTGCATATAAATGAAGAGATTAGAATATTTGGTCACCTGAAGTATTGCTAGGCACAGCTGTCTGCGAATATAATACAAAAGAGGGCATCCCACATTGCCTGGCTTGGGGAGGCTGAGAAAGGGGTGCCCCGCTGCCGGGAGTGAAGGCGGGGGGCCAATCACGCTGCCTGCCCCCCAAGGTGTCAGTCAGTACATGATGGAGGGGGAGCCCGAGGCAGCCCCAGCCAGCCGGGTGGCCATGGGTTAAGGCAAGAGGAAGCCAGCCTGGGGGCGCCTGGCCCGGTGTGGGAGGGGTGGGGCTGGGGTGGCCAGGCTTCAAAGACATCGCTGTGAGACCTGAGGGGCAGGGCCGGACTGTGGGATTCCCCCCACCCCCACCACAAGGCTAGACAGTGGACTAGATTTAATTTAAAAAAAAAACAGGTAAACTCATTTCTCTTTAAAAAAAATAAAATCTATGGTGGTAAGGACACTTCCGCTGCATTAAAGTGGCGATCTCTGGAATGCTGTGAGTGGTGGGCGGTGGAGGCCTAGATGGTGGCCTTGGAGAAGGAGACCCGCAGGTGGTGGTTCTCGCCCAGGTCGTGGTTGTACAGCTCGATCAGCGCCTAGATGGCCTCCTCCCCTGAGCCCATTTGGATCAGCGCCATCTTGCGATCCTCCTGGAAGAACCTGAAGCTCTTGACCAGGCCGCCATTGCTGGAGAAGAGGATCTTCAGGTCGTCCTCGGATATGGACAGCGGGATGTTGGAGAGGTGCAGGGTGGCGGAGGGTGGGAAGATGTTCTGGAAGTTCTTGGAGCCCGGCTTCTTGAAGCGGTGCAGTGGGGAGTCGCCGTAGTCCTTGGCCAGGCCCTGGTTCGCTTGGCCCTCTCGGGGCAGCTGCACGTTCTGGTGCTTGGACAGCGTGCTGCGCACGAGCTTCCCGTACAGCTTGGGTCCGTTCAGGTGTCTCATGGCCAGCTGGGCCTGGCTGCCTTCAGCCATCTGCACCAGGGCGTTCTCCTTCTTATTGAAGAGGGCTTTCACGCACTGCACATCCCCGTACACGCTGAAGAGAATAAAGAGGCTTTGGGGCGTGACTCTCTCTGGGTTCAGGTTGCTGACAAGCAGCACAGAGTTGCCGGCTCCCGCCAGACCTGGGATAGCGATGTGGCCGGCTGCTGCTGCAGCCGCAGCTGCCAAGGAAATGGCCAGAGGGGGCAGAACGCCGTGGACATTAGGAACCGAGAGGCCTGCGGCCTGCGGGATGGCGAAGGTGGGAGGAAAGCCGGCTTCTGCGTACGGAGAGGCTGAGATGATGCCAGGTGTACCAAAAGCGGCGGCCAAGCTCTGGTCCAGGGAGGGCTGGCTGTCGCCCGAGGGCAGGTCGGGCCGCATGTAGTCCCAGTTCTTGTCGATGTTGTACTTGACTTTGAGGCTGGTGAGCTTGGAGAAGTCGATGCGCAGCGTGCAGCAGGCGTTGCTGATGTTCTGGCAGTCCAGGAACACCTTGGCATGCCGGGCGCTGACGGGCTCTGCAGACTGCAGCAGCGCCTGGAACTGGTTGTTCTTGGTGAAGGTGATGATCTTGAACACCGTGCCGAACTTGGAGAAGATCTGGTGCAGCACGTCCGGCGTCACCAGGTAGAAGAGGTTCTCCACAATGACCCGCAGCACAGGGCTCTGGCCCGCCCCAGCCACGCCTGTGTCTACGGCGGCGGCCAAGGTGGCCAGCGCCAGGCTCCCTGACTGCACCAAGTTGACAGCCTGCAGGGCTGCATGGGCGGGCGCCTGGTTGGCGGAGCTCCCTGTGGTTGGAGAACTGGATGTAGATGGGCTGCCCGCGCAGCATGGCGACCACCATGGTGTGGATCGCCTCCTCCGTGTTCATCTCGATGAAGGCCTGGTTCTTGCCCTTCAGCATCAGCAGGTTGGTCACCTTCCCGAAGGGCAGCTTGCAGACGTGCACCACGCAGGACTGGGCGCCAGAGCTCCGGCTGTCACCCTTGAACTTCTCGGTGTCATTCCCTTTGGCTGCCGACGAGCAGTTGTTGCTCATGATGAAGGGACTGTTGGTGACACAGGCAGAGAAGAGCTCTTCAGATCCCCCGCTTTGTACCAACTGCTATGTCTGGAACAATGCCGTCCATTGCATTGTAGGAGACCCTGGGGGACAGAGTGGAGGTGCTGGAATTAGTTCAGTCATATTAAAGAGGTGTATATTCATCATTACAATCACAACTAGAACATTTTATTCTTCTTATACTCATTATTAGGTCCCATTTTCTTCTAATCTCTTGTTCCATATCCCTAATAAGCCATTAATCCAGTCACTGTCCCTATAGATTTACCTAGCCTGGATTTCATATACTAATAAACATATCAAAAAACCCAGCAACAACCAAAAAAGCCATTTTATTTTTATGCTTCCTGCATCATTCAATATTTTGCCCATATAATCTTTCAATAACTCCTAACTAGCTCTGTAGGACAAAATAGAGCCACTTCTATAATTTTCAATGACTGTACATCTTTGTAGGAGCAGACAGACTCATCTTTCTCCCTTGAATCAACTAATGGAATTAAGCTATCAACCTCCTGCTTCACAGCCTAATACACACACACACACACACACACACACACACACCAGAATGTTATTGCTCCTAGTTTACACATGAAGAACTTGAGCCACAAAGAAATGAGCTACACATATAAAACAAGCACAATTTCAGGAACACAATTGCAGCTATTTCTTAAACATAACATCACAGAGTTGCTTTTCTGAATTTAAAGGATTAGGACCATAGTTCGAGTCAATTCTGATTCATGGTACTCTCGTTCAAGAAGAGCAAAACCACTCCACCAAGTTTTCAAAAAGAGATTGCCAGGTCTGTCTTCTGAGTTGTCTCTGAGTGGGTTAGAACTGAAAATGTTTCATCTACTAGTCAAATGCATCCAGGTTAGTGCCATCGTGGGATCCAATAATAAGATTAGGAAACAAAATCTTAGCTCTTGTCTTTCATTCTTCCATGGACAAGCTGTGTGATTTTCAGTAAGACACTAAAAATATTTGATAACTATTTTCTCCATGGGGAAAATGCAGGGCAGAATCTCTTTATTGACTGGCTAAAATAGCACTTGATAGCAAGAATTAAATTTTTTGTGGTTGGCGTTCCTATCTGGAGGACAAGCCTGGGTAGCATCAATGGTTGCACACTGGGCTGCTAATGACACGGCCCATAGGTTGAACACACCAGTCATTCTGTAGGGGAAAGATGAGATTCTCTGTTCCTATAAAGACTTGCAGTCTCAGAAACCCTATGGAACAGTTCCACCCTGCCATGTGGTGTCTCCCTGGGTTTAGTGGTCCTCTTTGGGAAAATCTTTAGCCTCTTCATTACTGTGGTGGCACATGGATGGATGATTCTTAACCTCTGGAATTGGGCATCAAAAATGGCCACAACCTTTCTGTTGTCAACCAAGGGTTAAGAATGCTGTGATTTTCAATCTGCCATATCTTGATCCTAACAGTCCCCCAACTCAGCCTGTTCCAAGTGAATGGAAATAAAACTGATTGCCATCAAGTCAAGTCTGACTCATACCAAATTTGTATGAGAGTAGAACTGCCCTTATAGGTTTCTGAGGCTGTAAATCTGTACGAGAACCGATTATCTGCTCTTCCTCTAGTGAAGAAGTCAATATGGTGTGTATGTAAACCACTATGCCACCAGGACTCACATAAATAGAGCTATAATAACCAAAACCAAGTCTACTGCCATCAAGTCAATGACAGATACCCTTCAGACAGAGTAGAACTAACTGCCCCTGCAAGTCTCCCAGATTGTAACTTTTTATGAAATCAAAAGTTCTGTCTTTCTCCCTCGAGGGACTGGTGGTTTCAAACTACTGGCCTTGCAATTAGCAGCCCAATGTATAACTACTATGCCACCAGGACTCCTACATGGAATTCTAGTGTCTGGGAATTTCTGGAGTGACCACTTGGAGCAGGATCCATAAAGGTTCTTGCTATCATGCTACAACCAGAGACAGGATTTTATCAGCCAAAATGTATGCTCTGCTTTAGTCTAAGAAGGGTAGAACAAAGTGAGAAATAGAAATAGCCTTCGCATGGTATTACATGCATATGAAGGGAGGAAATTATTATATTATTTCTCATATAGTGTAGCACTATTGTGCCCAGAGACTAAATAGGAATCATAATAATGGCTTCAAGTTGGGACTTTATAGTACCTCTTTCTAAAGAATTCCATCAAGTGACCCAAAGGAACTTGCAGGATTCAGAATTGAGAGGCGAGGTGAGTAGCATCAGCAGTGTTTCCTGTTTGAAGGGTAGAACACAGTACATAGGAGTCAGGACAGAAGACACCGCTAAACACAAGGTTACTGACTAGAAGGTTGGCCAGTCAAAACCACACAGAAACGCCTTGAAAGGAAGGCCTAGCGATCTGCTTCTTAAAAGCCACAGCTATGTAAGCACTCTGGAGCATAGTTCTACTCGGAAACCTATGGAGTCTCCAGGAGCTGGATTTGATTTAACCATGACTATTAGGGTTTTTTTTAATCCAACACATTGGGGTCTCCCATTAAATATAACCTAACAAACTGCCTCAATACTTCTCTTCTTTTTCCTAAAGATTAGAAAATTATGGGTCTCTCATTCATGACAAAAGACAGACATTTCATTTTCTTCTGTTTAGCAGCCATTGGAAGTAAAAGGGAATCGTCAGTTACTTACTGTGACAGAATAATAATTTTCTATTCCCTACCCATTCAACAGATCAGAATAAACTATGTCTTTCCCCACCCCACTCCACCCCCAAAAAATCCTGCCTAACCATTGACCCCTTGAATATAAACCATACCCAACCCTTCATTCTATATTTCAACCCTGTAAGATAAATTAGCATGATGGTCCCCAGAGGCCCTGAAAGACAACATGAATAAGAATTCAGAACTAACATTTGGAATCCTAGATGCTGGAATTAAGATGCTTGAATAAAGCATGACATGAGAGACTGCTTAAAAGTCCAGGAATAAAGTAGGGTGGGAGTAGATGGTTTCTGAAAAACTAGGAACTTAGCAGCAGTAAGGAAAGAGTAGAAAAAGCTCAATCCCTTTTTAGAGTCCAGGGACAAAAAGGTGAGAAGGATGATCAATGACAGCAAGGGAAATATATGTGCTCATGAGGGAGCTTCAAAAATTATATAATGAAAATCCTATTATCTTTTCATTTCATTTTTCTACAGACTTTTTGAAACCCCCTTGTCTATCCCACCATATAAACTACTCAAAAGCAGCCACGTATATGAGGGGCTAGAGGAGAGAGAGCTCTAGCTAGGTCCAGAGGGGGTAAACTAGGTGACTGAAAACTAAACTCTTAAACTTTCTTATTGGGCTGTGGCTTCATCCATGAGGTTTACAATATTATCAATTCACATGGACTTTACAATTTACAAGATAATTTTCAACTATAATTACATAGTTTGTCTTCACTATGGATTGCTCTTCAATGTAAAGAAAACAAAAATCCCGCAACTGAACCAGAGAGATAATATCATAATAAGTGGAGGAAAGATTGAAGTCTTTGAGGTTTTCATTTTGCTTGGATCCACAATCAATGCTCATGGAAGCAGCAATCAAAAAACCACCTGAGGTGGGGCATTGGTCAAATATGCTGCGCAAGGCTTCTTGAAAGTGTTAAAGAATAAATATATCACTTTGAGGGTTAAGATGCCCTTGACACAAACCTGGAATTTTCAATCACTTTATATGTATATGAAAGCCAAATAATGAATAGGAAAGCATGAAGAAGAATTGATGCATTTGATTTATGGTGTTGGGAAGAATATTGAAAGTACCATGGTCTAGCAGAAGAACCAAAAAATCTGTCTTAGAAAGGGTGCAAACAGAATGCTCTTCGAAATCCAACATGGCAAAATTTTGTTTCATGTACTTGGGACATGTTACTAGGAGGGACAGGTTCCTGTAAATTGACATTATGCTTGATAAAATAGAGTCAATGAAAAAGAAGAAGACCTGGATGAGATGGATTGACAAAGTGACTGAAAAACTTACTCAAACATAATAATTGTGAGGTTGACACAGGAAGTGTTTCATTGTTTCAATCTGTTCATCATGGAGTCCCTAAGAGTAGGAGCTGACATGGTGACACCTCACAATAACAACAATAATAGCGTCAACATAACTTGCCAAAGTTAGAAGAAATAACTAAATCTGTACCTTCATAAAATGTTAGGACTCTATGGTAACCACCTAGTTTGCCCCTCAGTTAGGTATATAGCATGAATCTTTTTTTGGGGGGGAGGGGGCTGTTTCCTGTGATCTTGCTGGATCATTATTATAATTACTATTTAACAGAGGAGAAAACAAATCAAGAGGGAGAAGTGATTTGAACCAGTCTGTGTTACTCCAGGTGGACTAGAGAAACAAAAACATAGACACTCATATGTATATAAGACATATTATACATTATATATAATTATGTATATATTATATATTAAGAAAACATCCCAGTCCAGATCAAGTCTAAAAGTTCAATATTACCCCTTATGTCCAACACCAGTCTATAAATTCTTCTTCGGACTCAGTCAACACATGCAATGACGTTGAGTCAGGAAGATCACAGGCCAGTGGGTGGAAAATCGTGTGGATTCAGTGGAGATAAAAGTTTCTTAGCATTGGTGTGAGTCTACATGTGACCCTTTCAGGTCCAAGGCTCTGGCTGCCATAAACATAGCTCCGTGTGACTTGTAAACAGGAATATCTCACCAGGAGAGAGTGTATCTAGCCTCCAGTCAGCTATTTATCTCCATTGAGCCTCTAAATGAGGTCCTAAAGCTGAGACCTGATTGACAGTCTAGACTACACCTCTTTGCAAGATGACAGGAAATTATGTAACTGCCACACAGTCAAAAATTTGGTGATAGAGTTGAGCTTTACCAGAAAGACTGAGCTGTTTGCTGAGCCCAGAAGCTGCACATTCTTTCATGGTTCTACACCTTTGCACAAGCTTTTTGTTCTTCCTAAAATGTCCTTTTCTCCCCCTTTGGTGATTTGCTGTTCAGCTGTCAAGGCCTGTCTTGAATGCCATCTCCTTATTGAAATCTCTGACTCGTTGTACTCTCTTAAGATGAATTAACAATTATCTCCTTCAGGATTTAATATATAGTCTAAATCCCTATTAAAGCATTTATTTTTTGTGTATTATAAGTCTTTGGTTACTAGACTTAGATTTCCTAGCTCTTTGAGGCAAGAGTCCTTGCTTCTCTCCTTTTCTCTCCATTCTTCAGACTGTGCCAAGCTTTGACATTAGAAACACTAAGTATGTAAGTAAGTGAATGAACAGAAGAGTTCATTCACAGTTTATTATCAGTTATGACCTTACAATGAGTATCTTTAATTAGTGTCTACAAAGAACACTGGATTCTCTCTTAAGCCTGGCCCAGTTCATCAAAAGTCTGCTGTGTCCAGGCCAATTGTTGAAATTCATTGAGCAGTATGAGGCAAGAAGAAGCCACTGTTGGTTTGAAGAGGTACCTGAAGGTGGCAGGGATGAAAGTGTGCTATAGTCAGAACAGAAAATATAGTAGTTTTCGGTTTCCTTAAGCAAGATGGCAGACTAGGCAAAAACACTACCCAGCCCTGCCAACAACAAATGTGGAGGCAGCTGGTAAAACAAAGGTGGATACAGGAACCTGAGATTCAGGGGGAAGGGCAGAGAAGTGGGTTGAATGTAAACTGGCATAAAAAGCTGAGTGAAAGCAGTGAGAGAGGAGTCAAACAGGTGAATTGGCACAGTGCTGCCATTTTGAATTCTTATCAACTGCTTTCAATCCAAAAAAAAAAAAACTGGTCACATGTATGGATGACCACCAAAAAGGAGAGCTAGCAACATCCATACTTCCTGCAGCCTCATCAAATGGTCCACTTGATTATTGGCACCTTTCAAACCTGGACTTAACTGTGTTACACAAATAAGGAACTAAACACACTCACATTCTCTATCACACTTTCCAAGAGACAAGTGGAGAGCACCTGCGAACACGCCAACATAACAATCATCAATAAAATTCAAATACAACAGTGCTTAAGACACAAACAACAATTATAAAACACTTCAAGCCATGTGGAATAATACAAAGTGGCTAAATCCAGTAATCAAAATACAGAGCTAGAAACACTTACTGGAACACTACTTGATGAGAAACTATTTGATAAGGAATTCCAAAGAATGTTAAGTAGATACATTCCAGAATTTGAAGAGAAGATTAGCATATTGCTAGGAAAAAAATAGAAGGTTGCAACGAAATCATTAAGTACAAATGCAGATATTAAATACTATGATTTTAGAAAAATAAGATACATTTTAAAAACAAAGGAGTAAAATTAAGTCACTGGAAGGCTACATTAGAGGCTTGCAGTTAAATATCACATTCTTAATCTGGGAGAGGAACAATCAGACCAGAAAAAATATATAGATGAAGAAAGTCCAAAAAAAGATACTACCAAGGGGCTGAGCCCCGGTGGCGTAGTGGTTGAGTGTAGGACTGTGGCCCATTGGCTTGGCGCTTCAAATCCAGCAGCAGCTCTCTGGGAGCAAGGCTGGGTAGCTCCCATGCTCACCAGAAAATATATACTACCAAGAGGAATAGCAACAGAACAGGAAGACCGAAAAAGCACAGAGAAGATGATCCGAAAGTTCTTGGAAGAAAACTTTCCTAAATAGCATTAAAGACTAGATGGTATACATTCAAGAAATTGTATGAGTCCCAGGTAGCATAAACCTTAAAAGAAATTACTAAAACCAGAAACAAGGAAGGAATCCTGATAGCATCATGGGAGAAGTGAAAACTTACCTAAAAGGAGAACGAATGAGACTAGCTGCTTTCTCAGTGGAAACCATGCAGGCAAAAAAAAGCAATTGAGAGGGCCACAGCAAGAGGGCGGCCATGAAGGCAGCACGCACTCAGAGCTCAGCGGAGGCCGGTGAGTTGGGAGATATGGGGACCTAGCAGCGGTTCTGAGGCTGTTAGTTAATTCCCGTGACAGTTGGTTAATTCTCCTGCACCTGCAAGAACTGGACTGGCCCCAGTCATTGCGCTAACCAGCTGCAACATCTCGAGCATCATCCACCCAACAGAGGCTGATGTAGCCACGATTTGATACCCCAAAGGGCATGGGGACTTCCACTGCCCGTTAATGGATCCCTCCTCCAAGAAAAGCACTTTCTTTCCTAACTTTTCCCTGCCTTGCCCAGTGTTCCCCACACCTCTAACAGATACAGTTGCCTCTGGCTGGGAGCAAGAAACCCCCATCCCCATCCCATCCCCACTCCATCCCCACTCCCTGAACTGCATGCTATAGCACCCAGGCCAGCACTTCCCTTTAGATGGCAGCACACACAACTGGAAACAGCCCCTACAGAGACCCACTGGTTGCTAGAGTGCAACACAGGCTGCCCTCAGAGCCCGCTTACTGAGAGAGTCACAGGACTTGCCTTCCAACCAACAGACTCCTGATAGGCTATGGTGAGAGGGTAATCCCAGTGAGGCAAAGGTGAAACGCAACCCCTCAGGGCAGTTGACTATAAGCAGCCTAGAGAAGCAACAATACCAACCTTCCAAAGAGAGAGTGCAGAGGTCTTTGTGAAGAAAATGACACCTAGTTCCAATAAATCAACACAGAATCAGCAAAGGGCCTTAACAGATTCAACAAGAAAGCAAGAGAGACAAAATCCAATTTCAGAGAATTACCTAGACCTAATGGCAGTATGTTAGACAGGGTTCTCTAGAGAAACAAAACCTGAAAGCTAATAATTTTATATATGTTTACATAGATTATAGATAGATAGATAACATAAGAAATAAACAATGAATCTATAAAGCAGTACAAATAGCCCAGTACCACTCACTCTCATAAAACAGCTGTGACACACTGGCAGTCCTTCAAGTCTGCAGAGCCACTGGTAGTCCTTTGCAGAGCAATATGGCCACAGGCAGAAAACAGCAAGACAGGTAGGTCACCAATAGCCATCCAGATGACAGGGTCTGACAGCTCCCCAGCTCAAGAAATGTATATTCCAGTAGTGTGCGTAAGCAGGCTTGAAGGAACCTAAATTGCAGCAACACAGTCCATGGGTTAGGTGTCGCACAGGTAGTGTAGCTTGCAAATTGAGGCAAAGAACAAGCAAGGCAGTCGCACACTGGTCTGATGATCAAAGAGCAAGAGTCAAGAAGACAAGGCTCGCCGAGTCATATATTCTCTGCCTTTCAATTAATCCCACATGTGTTCATTGGTGATGTTGACACAATAAATGTTAACTGTCTCAGGCGGTCATAGAAGAAGCAGACATTGACCTCCCACAGAAATAGATCTTCAGAATGCTGTTTAAAGTCATACAGGATATGAGGGAAGTGATGAAATGATAGAAGAGATAAAGGCCATACACAAAGGGAAAATAATATAGTTAAGGGACAAGATAACAAAAACCAGCAGCAAATTCACAAACATGGCCAAAAAAACTGGAGGGAACAGAGTTTTTCACCAGTGACCTAGAAGACAACCAAGGAGAATTCAACAAATAGGAAAAAAGGTCAAATAAGATAATCAGAGAAGCGGCTGAGCCCCGGTGGCCTAGTGGTTGTGCGCGGGACTGCGGCCCACTGGGACGGAGGTTCAATTCCAGCAGTGGGGCTGGGCCTCCTACTCCCACCACCAGAGAGCAGTGATACCAAAACAAAAAAGATAATCAGAGAAGATGATGAAAATGTGAGCACTATGTCTGATGCTATGAAGAGGAACAACATAATAAGATTACCAGAACAAGACACAATGAAGAAATCAATGGGAAAAATAGCGAAGGAATTCTTAGAGCAGTGGTTCTTAACTTTCCTAATGCCGCGACTCTTTAATACAGTAACTCATGTTGTGGTGACCCCCCAACCATAAAATTCTTTTTGTTGCCACTTCATAATTATAATTTTGTTACTGTTACGAATCAGGTGATCCTTATGAAAGGGTCGCTCCAACACCAAAGAGGTCATGACCCACAGCTTGAGAATCAGGGTCTTAAAGGAAAATTTCCCTTGCTCAATGCCAAATATCCAGGAAGCCAAAGAACACCAGCTAGACTGAATCCCAAGAAATCACAAAAGCACATAATATTTAATCTATCCAACTCTGAAGAAAAGGAGAAAATCATAAGAGCAGCTAGTGGGAAAAAACTCAGTCACCTATAAAGGCATTCAAAAAAGAATATGCTCAGACATATCAGTGGACACTGAAGATGAGAGAGTGGAGTAACATTCTGCAATTAAAGGAAAATAGCACAAACCCAAGAATACTCTATGCAACCAAATTATATATTAAGATTTATGGAAAACCAAGAATCTTCTCAAACAAGTATAAACTCAAAGAATATGTTAAAAAGACACCCAGCCCTACAAAAGATTCTTGCCGACACAGGATGGGCAAAACAACACTCATCAAGCAAAAATTAGAGACTGCCACATAGAACAACTCCACCCAGAAGTCAACAAAGAGAAAACAACTATGAAGACAGCATTGGTTCAACTGTGGAAAGACAATATTGGCAAGAATGAACCACATACACATGCACAACCCATGAGTAAGAAAGGGGGGTAGGAAAACACTCAACACTAAAGATACCAGATGATAACACAGAGTCCACAGATGGAAGTAATAACCCTGAATATCAATGAACTGAATGCCTGTATTAAAAGGCAGAGAGTAGCAGACTAGCTTAGAAAACACAACAACTCTAAAGAAAGTTGATGGTGTGCAGTTATCAAAAGATATAGCATCTGGGGTCTTAAAGGCTTGAAGTTAACCAAGCAACCATCTAGCTCAGAAGCAACAGAGCCCACATGGAAGAAACACACCAGCCTGTGTGATAACAAGGTGTCCATAGGATCAGGTATCAGACATCAAAGAAAAAAAATCATATCATTGTAAATGAGGGAGAGTGAGGGAAAGATTTTGGGGACCCAAAATCACCTATAGGTAACTGGATATACACTTACAGAAGGGTCAGGGGGAGGGTATGAACCAGTCAGGGTGCAATGTAGCAGCCATGAAACATACAAATTTCCCCTTGTTCCCTAATGCTTCCTAACCTCCACTATGATGATCCCAATTTTATCTTATAGATCCGGCTAGAGGAGAGGATGTACACTAGTACAGATAGGAATTGGAAACACAGGGAATACCAGACAGATGAACTCTACAGGTCAAGTGGTGACAGTAGCAGTACCGAGAGGGTGGAGGGAAGGTGGGGTAGAAAGGGGGAACTGATTACAAAGATTTATATATGCCCCCCCTGGGGAACGGTCAATGGAGAAGTGAGGGGAGACATCAGTCAGTGTAAGACATTGGAAAATAATTATTTATAAATTATCAGGGGAAGCAGAAGCTGATAAACAGGTTCTCGAGGCCAAATCAAATGATTTGAGAATAATTAGGACCACAAATGTACAAATGTGCTTGACACAATGGATACACGTATGGATTGTGATAAGAGTTGTACGCGTCCCCAATAAAATGATTTTGTAAAAAAGAAAACACAACCACTCAATCTATTGCCTGCAGGACACACATTTTAAGATTATAGTCGAAAATAGGCTGAGAATTAGAGACTAGGAAAAAAAACAAGCAAACAGCAATTCAAAAAAAGCAGGGGTTTCAATGTTAATCTTGGATAAACTTGATCTCAAGGTGTAAGTCATAACAAGAGATAAGGAGGGGCACTATATAACGCTCAAGGAAACAGTGGACCAAGAACCAGTGAGCATGATAAATATGTACACACAAGCAAGAGATCCGTGGAATTCATGAATCAAATGCTCCAAAAGATGAAAAAAGAAATCACAGGCTCAACAATTATAACATCTGGCTTTAAAACACTGCTCTCTCAGAAAGATAGAACATAGGAAAATAAACTAACAAGGAAGCTATAGATCTAAACATTACAATTATACAAATTGACCTTATAGATATTTACAGAACTCTCTACCCAAATGCAAAAAAATATATATCACATTCTTTTCAAAGTCACATGACACATACTCAAAGATAGACAACATGCTGGGGGCGGGGGGAATCAAGTCTGTGTAAATTCAGCATATTGAAATCATACAGATCTCTCTACAACCCCTGTACCATAAAGCTGGAAACCAACAAAAAGATGATGAATTGGAGGATGAATAACACTCTAGAAGCCAACAAGAATGAGAATATGATGTATCAAAACCTTTGGAATACAGGAAAGGCAGTTATCAAAGTAAGCTTGATAGCAATACATGCACACATGAAAAAGGAAGAGAGATCTATGTTTGATATGTGGGCACAAAATTTATAGCAATTAGAGCAGAGTCAAAAGGACAATCCTAATAGCAAAAGAAAAGAAATAATAAAATCCAAACCTGAGTGTCATAAGAGTTAAAACAAGAAAACTATATGAAAAATTAATGCTAAAAGTTGGTCTTTGACAGAATTTAGCAGACAACTAGCAAACTTAATCAAAGAAAAGAAAGAAGAAATTTCAAATGCAAGTATCAAGGATGGAACAAGGGACATTACAATGGAGCCTAATGAAATCAAAAGGATAATAACAGAGTACTGCAAAGGCTTGTAATCCAATGAATTCACCAACTTGGACGACATGGACAAATACTTGGAAAAACTATCTTTCTAAATTATCCGAGATGTATATCAGGAATCTCAACAGAACCACAGGAATAGAAGAAGTACACATCTTATCAAAGGGTTGCCTACCAAAAAAATCCCCTGGACCAGATGGGTTCATACTGAGCATTCAGGGCAGAGCTGCCACCAATCCTACACAAACTCTTCCAGAACAAAAAAAGGCGATCAACTCCCAAACTTTTTTTATGAAGCAAATATAACTCAGAAACCTAAAGCAGGCAAGAATTCCATAAGAATTGAGAACTGCAGACAAATATCCCTAATGAACATCAATGCAAAATTCCTTAACAAAGTACTGACCAATAGAATAAAAAATAAAATTCACCATGACCAAGTGGGATTCATACCAGTGATGCAGGGATGGTTCAATATACAAAAGACCATTAATATTATTTGCCATATTGACAAAGAAAGTTATAAGAACCATATGATGATATCAATAGATGGGAGAAAGCATTTGACAACATCCACAACCCATTTTTGTTCAAGACACTCAAAAAGATAGGAATGGAAGAAAAAGTCTTAAATATAATACAGGCTATAAATGAAAAACCAGCAACCAATGAGGTGGTCAACAGAAGAAGATCAAAGCAATCTCTTTGAAAAGGGGGAGCAGACAAGGATGTCCCTTGCCCCCACTCCTATTTAACATTATACTGAAGGTCCTAGCTAATAACATAAGGCAAAGAAAATACATCAAATGTTTTGTCGGGGGAAGAAGAGGTGAAACTATCATTATTCGCACTCGATATGATTTCATATATGGAAAATCCCAAAAGATCCACAAGGGGAGTACTGGAAGCTAAAGAGAAAGACAGTCGAGTGACAGGATACATGATTGACACAAAAAATCTATTGGACTGCTCTATATATCAGAAAACATCACAGAAGAGTAGATCAAAAAGGTAGTACCCTTCACAATAACCAAGCACAAATGGAAATAGGAATGTACCTGACTAAAAAGAAGGATTTTTATGAGGAAAACTACAGAACATTATTACAAGAAACCAAGAGTGACTTCAACAAATGGAAGGATATCCCATCCTCATAGATCAGAAGACTGAATATAGTAATGATGTCAGTTTTGCCCAAAGCACTATATGAATTCAATGCTATCATGATACAAATAACATCATCTTTCAACAAAGAATTGGAAAAACTGAATACCACATTTATATGCAGTGGGAAGCGTCCCAAATTTTGCAGAGAAATCTTCAAAAAGGACAAAGTTGGAACACTTGTGTTACTTATTATACAGCCACAGTGACCAAAACAGTGCAGTATTATTATAACAATAGATACTCAGACCAATGGAAAAGAAGTGAAAATCCAGAGATAAAATCATCAGCA
Organism: Nesogale talazaci; assembly: GCA_004026705.1. NCBI lineage: Eukaryota > Metazoa > Chordata > Mammalia > Afrosoricida > Tenrecidae > Nesogale > Nesogale talazaci. The sequence continues at coordinate 24,826 of PVJH01009966.1, forward strand.
TACAGACAGCTGATTCTCGATAAGGGCCCACAAAACATCATCAGGGAAGCAGATGCACTCTTCAACACGTGATGCTAGAAAATATGGATGTCTACTGCAGAAAAGTGAAGCCAGACCCTTATCTCACTCCAGGCACAAGAATAAATTCAAGGTGGATCACAGACCTTGAGGTAAAATCCCAAACCATTAGGGCCAGCAATGAGAAAATTGGGACAAACCTAAGAACATTGGCTCAGGGAATACATAGGCTATCAGAAACAGGGAAGGACAGGAACACAGAGGGGCACAAATTAACAAATGGGATATACTGAAGATAAAACACCTGTGTACATTAAAATACTTAGCCAAGAGAGTAATAAGAGAGCCCACAGACTGGGAAAACATCTTTATCATTGACACATCAGACAAAGGCCTTATTACTAGAATCTACAATACTCTGCTAACTTACAATAAGAAAAAAAAAAGCAATTGTCCACTCAGGAGGTGGGAAAGGACCTGAACAGAAGTTTCACAAGGGCAGAAATCCACATAGCTAATAAACATATGAGAAGATATTCCTGATCATTAGCCATAAGAGAAATGCAAATTAAAACAGTGATGAGATATCACCTAACACCCTCAAAAATAGCCTGATTCAAAAAATCAGAAAGTAACAAGTGTTGGAGGCACTGTAGTGAGATAGGAACTCTAATCTACTGCTCGTGGAACTGTAGGTAGAACTGTAGCCATTATGGCAATCAATTTGGCAATATCTAAAACAGATGGAAATTGAGCTACCATACAACCCAGCAACCCCTGTACTTGGGCATCTACCCAGAAGAAGCAAGAAACAAACCACGGCCAGACATCTGTGCTCCAATGTTCATAGCGGCACAGTTCACAACCTCAAGGTGTTGAAAACATCCCAAATTCCCATCAACAGATGAATGGATTAAAAAACTATGCTACATACATTCAATGGAGTACTGCACATCCCTAGAAAGCAGGTATGAATGCATGAAGCACATTGCCTCATGGGAAGAACTGAAGGAAATCGTACGAAGCAAGCTGAGCACAAAAGAATAAGTACAACTTGAGTCCACAGAGGTAACCTTAAAACATGCAAAAGGACCATAGGGGAAAAGTTACTGTATACAAAAATTCCTGGCAGGAACCAAACCCAACTCTGGGATACATATGACAGTCAACTAAAAAGGAGGTGAAAAGAAAAAACAAAATAGGGGTAGCAGGAGAACAGGGCACTAACCCACCCAAGAGGAGGGTATTGTTTATATACTGGCAAGGGAGGGAAGGATCAGACTTCAACCCGATGTGGCAAAATGTGAATGCAAAATACCAGCATGAAGCAGGGAACCAACAGAAAGGTCTACAAGGCCAGGCCCAATCCTAAATATGTAGAACGACACACACCTCCATCCCAACCCAGAAAAATGCACTTCAGAGGATATCATGGAAACTGCAGCACGGGGAGAGGGATGCTTCTGATCAGAAGCAAATGAATAAGGAAGGAGAGAGGGAAACACATACTGGCCCACCAAGTTCCAAGGTCGATACTCCAAATCAGAGTAGCCAATGCACAGAGAAAACCATAGGGCAGGCCACACCACCAAACTGGATGACCTTCACTGATCCACAGTGCTACAGGGGATTGACCTGGAGACATCGTGTGGGAATTGCTCCCCATCTGACCCCACCACACAGGGGCAAAATACTAAGTGCCTGCAGAAGAGCAGCAGGTGGAACAAAGCAACAGGATTGCCGAGGAACACCAAAAATGGACTTTGGGTCCAAGGCATGGCCAATCATCAGACTCAACTGGAAGACACTCATAAAGTCAACAGACAGATCTGAAACTATTTATAGGTTTTATTTTTTTAATTAAAAATCATTTTATTAGGGGCTCATACATCATTTTTCCAATACATAAATAAACATACTATGCCAAGCACCCTCGCGCGTCCGCTGCCGTCATCATTCTCCAAACATCCGCCCTTTCCCCCGAGCCCCTGGTATCGGCTCCTCCATCCCCTTCCCTCTTCCCCTGCTCTCCCTCCCCCATCAACCCTCAATACTTTATAAATTATTATTGTTCTGCTTTTTTATGTTGGGGCTTGTTTGTTTTCTGTTTTTTGTTTTCTTTTGCTGTTACATTTTGTTTTGCCTTGGCTTTGTGCTTATTATTGTCTTTGCATGTTTATCTAGATAAAATAGGGGTGATAAACAATTTGGAAGAGAAAACCATGAGACCTACAGTTCGGTGGGGCATTAAAGAGGAGGAGATGGGGAAAAGGAAGAGGGTGCCAAAAAAACAGGGACAAGGGAAAAACAAGTGATCTAAAATCAATGGTGAGGACGACATAGGATGCCAGGGGGCGGGTATGAGGGTAGGGGAGTCTTGATCAAGGACAATGTAGCTCAGAGGAATTACCAAAACTGAATGAAGGCAGAGAAATAATAGGGGGACAAGTGAAAGTAAAAGGAAATAGAGTATAAAACTAGGAAGCAAATGACATTTATAGAGATCTAAATACAGGGATGTATATATGTAAATGCATTTGTATACAATGAGAGGGGAATAGATGTATGTACATATATTTATCTGCTAAGTATTAAGGCAGCAAAAGGACATTGGGCTTCCACTCAAGTAGTCCCTCAATGTAGGAACACTTTATTCTACTGACCCAACACTGTCTGATGCTCACCTTCCCTGGAATGATCACTGAAGACAAAATGGGTGCATTAGCAAATATGGTGAAGAAAGTTAATGGTGCCCAGCTATCAAAAAATACAGCTTCTGGTGTCTCAAAGGCTTGAAGATAAACAAGTGGCCATCTAGCTGAGAAGCAACAAAGCCCACATGGAAGAAGTACAACAGCTTGTGTGATCATCAGGATTCAATGGATCAGATATCAGTCATCAAAGACTCAGTACAAAGCAAAAATATCATATTAATGTGAGCGAGGCAGAGTGGAGACCCAAAGCCCATCTGTAGTCAATCGTACATCCCCTTTCAGAAGGATCAGAGGAAAGGCGAATAAATCAGGCAGGGTACAGTATACCAGCAGTGAAACACACAACTATTCTCTAGTTCTTTATTGCTTCCTCTGCACCCCCAACCCCAACTATTAGGAACCCAATTCTACCTAACAAATCCAGCTAGACCAGAACAGATACACTGGTATAGATAAGAGCTCGAAACACAAGGAATCCAGGACAAATAAACACTTCAGAACCAAGAATGAGAGTAGTCATACTAAGAGGGTTAGAGAAGATAGGAGGAGAAAAGGGGAACCGATCACAACAATCTACATATAACTCCCTCCCAAGAGGACGGACAACATTAAAGTGGGTGAAGGGAGACAGCATTTGGTGTAAGATATTAAAAATAATAATAATTTTAAATTAGCAAGGGTGTGGGGGAGGGTGGAAAAAATGAGGAGTTGATCTCAAGGGCTTAAGTAGAAAGAAAAGGTTTTGAGAATGATGATGACAGCATATGTACAAATGTGCTTGACACAATGGATATATGTATGGATTGTGATAAGAGTTGTAAGATTCCCTAATAAAATGATAAAAAAGAAAGTAATCCAATGATATGTAAAAGTGACATACAAAACTCTGGAAAAAAAGCTACAAGCCAAGAATTATATATTTTACAAAACTGTCTTTTAAATATAACAGCAAAGTTATTATACCCCAAATAAACAGAAACTGAAGGAATTTGTAAAATGTAGACCAACTTTAAAAGAAAATTTTTTAAAGGATTTTCTTTTAAAAGGAAATTCTTCAGGCAGATAACTGGCAACAATGGGCTATTAACATACATTACAACCCCCATAAGTCATCCTAGATATATAAGTATCCAAGGTAAAACAACCCTGAAAAACTGAAAATAAATAGCCATAGGTAATTTATAGTAATGATAATTGCAATTTAAGAAGATGAATATTATAATTATGGAACTTCCAAATGGAGAAGGAAGTCACACAGATTTAACTTGGAGCAAGGGGAAGGCAATATACATTAAGGAAAGTTAACCAAACTGGTGATGGAGATGGACAAAACACTAGGAGACACTACAGTTAAGGCAACGGGTAAATACTGTAGTATACACAATCCAATCTATGGGTAGATACAGGAAGTAGACCCACAGGCAGAATACATGTGGGTGGGAAAGTGAAAATATACCCCAAAATACATAGATCTCACAGGATACTTGTACATCAACATTCACCTTTGTAACAAATGTAGACAAATGTGGTAAAGCATAATAGAGACAAAGTTATGATAGTTACATAGACATAAGCAAACCTGAAAGAAATTAGTCACTATGCCAGAGGCTCAGGACCAAGGTCTCCAGGGTCACATTCAACAAAGACAGTGGTCTAATTCCTGCTTTGGGGAGTTTTGACTTTGGTGGGTAGTATTTTAAAGGTTTGTGAGTAAATATGTTAGGTGCAAATATTCATCTTGACTGTCCAGTAGAAAGAAAAGTGCTGAAAATCAAAGATTGGAAACAATTAGTCCAATGAACTAGTGGACCATGTGAGCAGCAATCCTAAGCCTAAGATTACAACAATTCAATGGTGCCCAGCTACCATTGCTACTATGGAAAAGATTGTTTTGGATGGTCATAGATAGTGTGTGGAATCAAATTCAGCTTTTGCTGGTCAGATCCTGTAGGAACCCCTGAGGTTATGGACCTTAGTCACCCTTGAGGCCTCATACTGATCTCATGCCCAGGCTTAATTTTCAACCAAACACCAAGTCTGTAAGGAGAGCAATAATAGTGATATACATAAAGAATAATAAACCATTTTAGGTCAAAGGGACAGCATTAACACAAAGATAAAGTTCAGGAAGAAGGAGGTGGGTTAACTGATAATATTGTCAGGATTGCAAAGAATGAGCTAAAATTAAATGCATGAATGTTGAAGTTAAAGGGGATCTTGTCCATAAACCCATCTAATTATAATTAAATAATTTTGAAAGGACTTACATTCAATGCAAGATCATGCTCATTGGGACCACTGTCTCTGAAGAACTACAGTTTTAGAGTTAATCTGATCTTGAACATGATGTAGCCCACAAGATGCCCTGTGACTTCCTGCCTGAACCTACCTGGCCCTAGAGATTGTGAAAAGTTTCAATGAAGAAGTAGAAAGAGAATAGGAAAAGAAAAAGATGACAGATAAGAGAGGAAGGGAAAAGAGGAAGAGAAAGAAAATTTTGGATAAAGGAACCATAGAGAGACCATAGAGGTACAAGTTTAAATTTGAATGATGGACAATCTAGGAAGCTGAAAAAAATATTGAAATGGCACCATCCTCATCTATCAGTAATGTCAGTTGAGTTTGCCCAAACATATGCCTGAATGTCTATTGAATGTTATGATATCTGTAAGAGCGAACAATTTAAAAAAGAGCCCCCCAAAAATAAATTTTAAATGTACCTTTTTAAAAGTAAACCTATTTCTTTAACACTTTGCAAACTGCAGCAATGTGCAGTAAGCAGAGACTTTTATATGACACAGAGTATGTATTTAAGTCTGAATTGTGTGACTTTGGACCAGGAACAACTCTTTGAGATTAATTTTCCTAATATGTCAAATGAGGATAATAGTAACTATCTTAAAGGCTGTCTATCATGTGAAGACTAGTAGTACTATACATAAAATGTTTGGTAATGAACAAATTATAGCTATTATCATCACTGTGTTATTATTGAATATATACCATTCTTTATATATATTTAGGTAAAATAATGCAATTATTATGCATGTAAGATCGTGTGTAATGCATACAATATACTTGATATATATTATATACAAATTATGTATACAATATATATAGTATATTATATATACAAATATGAAAATTGGTGAACGCTTATTTTTTTATAAATTTATTTTCACAGTTATGAAAATTCAATACATAAATAAATATATAAATATACAATATATGATATATAAATATAACTAGCTTATATGATACTATATGTAAGTCACTTGTCTATATATTATATATAGTGCATTATTCTATATGTCATTATTTATGTGTAAAGTAATGTATTACTATGATCACTGGATGACTTGAAAGGAAACAATTGTAAACACTCATTAGTAATTGAAATGTGGAATGTACAAGTATGAGTCTAGTATGAAGTAAGCAAAAATGACACAATTGCTAATTCAACTAATTAGATTTATACACCAAATGCTAATTGAAGATTTTTACAAACTCCAGTAACAGAAAAATGATCACATAGACCAGCAAGATGCATTGATAATTACTGGTGATTGGAATGTGGAAGTTGAATACAAAGACTAAGGATTAGTCATTGGAAAATATGCCCTTTGTGATAGAAATGATGCCACAGACTTTATTATAGAATTTCAAGAGACCAGTGATCTATTCATTGGAAATACCTTTTTATCAACATTATATGGACTTCGTATGGAATCCATTGGAATCAAAGAGTTTACATCTGTTGAAAGAATCAATGGAGAAACAATATTATAGGTCAGAACAATGTCAAGAAGCAACTGATAATGGCACCTTTTGCTCAATGCAAGTTAAAGCTGAAGCTGAAGAATATTTTTTAAAAACCAAGTGAGGAGCCGTATAACTTCGAGTATGTCCCATCTGAATTTTCAGACCATCTAATCAAGATAACATTTGATGCATTGAAATTTAATGGTCAGACTGCTGGTGGAACCGCTGCCTGGTTCCTGCTGTGATCTTCTGTGATCTTGCCTTCGAGTGCAATTTCCCCCAGCATCTGAGGAACCTACACCAAGCGGGCACAGCACCCTCTGGTATTGGATCTCCAATAGCCCCTCGGTCAGGCAATCAAGCCCCAGTTATCTCCATAATTGCCACTCTTTTCTTTCTCTCTTTATTCTCTCATCTTTCTATCTTTTCCACTGCATTTGATCTCAATGGGCCCAGTTTGGATTTTCTTTTTTGTTTTTTTCTTCTTCTCTTCTCTTTTTCCTCTTCTATTCCTCTCTTTCCTATCATACGCCACTGCTGCTGGCCTTGAGCCACTATCCTCCCCTTTGGGCACCTCAAACCAAATAGTCAGAGAAACTCCAGCTGGCCCTCTGTGGGAGTAGCTGTGACAGCCCCAGTCTACAGTGCTCCACACTGTTGAGGAAACCTTAGTCTGGCCTCTAAGGTGATCTTGCCAATGAAGACAATTCCCCCAAACACCTCTAGGACCCTGCACTAAAAGGGCACACCAACCTGCCAAATGGGGCAAGGTTTAAACCCCTCTGTTTTTACATCCTCTCATTCTTCTTTCTGCAGGCGCATATGCCGAACCTCCACGCATCCCCTCCTAGTAGTATAAGTCCACCTGCCATCTCTGGTGCTCTACACCAAGGAGAGTATGCCCACAAGCCCTCCGCAGCAATCCAGTTGCAGAGGAAAGCACCACAAGTCACCCGAGGCACTCCAAACACAGTGAGACACACCACTACAGCTTACTGAAAGATTAACCAGTGAAACACCACCCTTGGATTCCAACAACCAGCAGACCAGCATCCCGTGACAGAACTATCCAACTCAAATCCCAAATAATGGAATACTGGTTGGCTAGGGTAAGCGTGAAAGCATAGGAAGATACAGTGGTAGACACACACACACACACACACACACACACACACACACACACACCAATGTAGCTACCTGCAGGTAGTTCATAGAAGAACTCATACAAGTCTCCCAAGAGAGAGACCAGTGCTCTTTGACTTTGGAAGATGGCCACGAACCTCTCTAAAACTACACATAAACAGCAATCAGCCCCAACAGCCTCAATGAAAAAGAAGCACAGACAGAAGACAATGTTGAAAGAACTCATGAAACTAACGATGTGCATAGAGCAAGTAGATATGGACCTACAACAGAAAGAAATTTTCAGAATGCTGCTTGGAGTCATACTGGATATGAGGGAAGCAATACAGAAAAGGGATGAAATTCATAAATCAAGCGCTCCAAAAGATGAAGAAAGAAATCACAGGCTCAACAATTATACTAGGTGACTTTAATACACCACTCTCTGAAAAAGACAGATCACAGGGAAAGAAACTCAACAAGGATGCTACAGATCTAAACAGAAAAAATTGAATGACTTGACCTGGTAAATATTTTCCGAGCTTTCCACCCAATTGCAAAAAAAAAAAAAATCACCTTCTTTTCAAGTCCACTATCAGGGGTTGGCCGGCCTCCTGATATACTCACAGCAAGGGTTGAACAGGCAGTTGTATAGCAATAATTATTATTTATTATAACACCAATACAGAGATTAGAAGAGAGAACGAGAAGAACAATAGGAGTTACGTTTCATGATGCATGCTCACCTCCGTCCCACTTGATGATCCACGTGGAGAAAGAGAAAGAATTTCTATTATCCCCTTATAAATACCCTTCTGGGTGGGATATCTGAGCCCCACCGTTACTCGTCAGTGGAACGTCACAGGAGAGGGCTGTCTTAAGGGCTATATGGTGATAAAGGGAGTGGTAAGACTAGACCTTGGGCCTCTGGGGATAGATAAACATTTCTGTTAGGTTAGGGTCCATTAACAATGGCTCTTGAATCCCGCCCCCAGGCTGAGCCATCATCCTAACAGCAGGAGAGTTAGTTCTATACTGAGACAACACAAAGGCCTTAAGTAACTGGGAACTACAGGGAGTATAGCTAATTTAACTTCCATCACAAATGCTGGTAAACAGTTAGCTTAATTTTTTTTTTATTTTAGGCATCACTGCCCTCAGGTGGTAGGAGTAGGAGGCTCAGCCTTTGCTCCTGGGAGCCGGAATTGAACCTCCATCCCAGTGGGCCTCAGTCCTGCGCACAACCACTACGCCACCGGGGCTCAGCCCAGTTAGCTTAATTTTTGGCGTATAATAATTGTAGAAAAGTTCTGTCTTCATCCCATAAATGCAAAAATAAATCATATGCTGGGACCAATTTGAACCCGAGTAAATTCAAGCACATGAAGATTATACAGACTTCACTCTCTGATCACTGTGCCATAAGGCTAGAAATCAACAGAAGCACGATGAGGAAAACAAGGGCAAACAAGGGCAAGCATCATTCTCTGTTGCAAAAGGAATGGGTACTGACCCAGACCAGAAATGAAATCAGGAAATTTCTAGAACCCAAGGAGAATGAAAATAAGACCTACCAAAATGTGGGGGATACAGCAAAAGCATTAATAAAAGGAAGGCTGGCAGCAGTACATATACAGGAAAAAGGAAGAGGCTTGTGGTTGATATGCTGGCACAAAATTTATACCAATTAGAGCAGACTTAACAGAACAATACTACTAATAGCAAGAGAAAAAAGTGATAAAAGTCAGAACTGAGATACAAGAGAGGGGAAAAAAGAAAACTATGGAAAAAATTATGCAGCTAAAGATTGGTTCTTTGAAAGGATTAAGAGAATTAATAGATCGCTGGCAAATCAACCAAAGAAAAGAAGGAACAAATGTCCATTGCAAGGATGAGGGATGAAATAGGGGACATTATAACAGACCCTAATATAATCAAAAGGATAATTACACAGTACTATGAAGTCCTTTACTCTAACAAATGCAACAAGTTAGAAGACATGGAAAAATACCTGGAAAACCAATTCCTCCCTATACTATGCTAAATGGATGTCAAGAACCTGAACGGACCCATAACAATGGAAGATATAGACAAGGTTATCAAGGGATTATAAAAAAAATAAGTCCCCCAGATCAGAACTGACACCAATCCTAAAGACATTCTTCCAAAACATAGAAAAAGACTCAAAACTCCTGAACACTTTCTATGAAGCTAAGAACTACAGACCAACATTTCTTATGATCATCAATGCAAAAATCCTTAATAAAACACTGGCCAAGGGAACACAAAAGCATATAAAAAATAATTCATCGATTTGAGCCCCGGTGGCATAAGTGGTTGAGTGCGGGACTGCGGCCCGCGGGCTTGGTGGTTCAAATCCAGCGGCCGCTCTCAGAAGCAGCCTAAGACATACAAAAACAAACAAAACAAACAAAAAATAAAATCATTAAAAAAATAATTCACCATGACAAAGTGGGATTTATACCAGGGATGCAGGAATAGTTCAACATACGAAAGACCACAAGTATTATTCACCATATTAACAGGAAAAATTATAAGAACCGAATGATAATATTTATAGATGTGGAAAAAGCATTCGATAAAATCCAACACCCATTCCTGTTTAAGACACTCAAGAAGATAGGAATAGAAGGAAATTACCACAATATTACACAAGCTATATATGAAATACCAACAGTCGATGTGGTAGTCAATGGAGAAAAGTAAAAAAGAATTCACTTGAAAAAGGGGACCAGACAACGATGACCCTTGTCCCCACTCCTATTTCACGTTGTACCGGAGGTTTTAGCTAACAGCATAAGGCAAAGAAAAGACATCAAAGGTATTCACCTGGGCAAAGAAGAGATAAAACTACTGTTATTTGCAGATGATGTGATTTTATATGTGGAAAATTCCAAAAGCTCCACAAAATGAGTACTTGAAGTATGGCAGAGTGGCAGGATACAAGATCAACAACTCTATCAGGCTGCTGTACACATCAGACAAGACCACAGAAGAGAATATCAAAAAGGTGGACCCTTCACAATAACCAAGCACAGATCAAAATATCTAGGGATATACCTGACTAAAAGAACAAAAGATTTATGTGAGTAAAACTACAGAACACTATTACAAGAAAACAAGAGTGACCTCAACAAGTGAAAGAATATCGAATGCTCGTGGATTGGAAGGCTCAATATAGGAAAGTTGTCAGTTCTACTTAAAGCACTCTATAAGTTTAATGTAATCCCCATACAATAACCATCATCTTTCTTGAAAGAGTTGGAAAAACTGATTATTAACTTCATATGGAGAGGGGAAAAGCCCCACATTAGCAGAGAACTCCTCAAAAAGGGCACAGTCCTTTAACTGATTTTAGCATATATTATATAGCCACAGTGGTCAAAAGAGTATGGTATTGATATAATGACAAATATGCAGAACAATAGAAAAGAATTGATAACCCAGAAATAAAATAGTCTGTGTACAGGCAACTGATCTTTGATAAGAGCCAAAAATATCAAATGGGAAGCAGATGCCCTCTTCAATAAGTGGTGCTAAAAAAAATGGATATCTATCTGCAGAAAAATAAAGCAATGGATGGCCCTAATAATTTGGGGTTGTACCTCAAGGTCTGTGATCTACCTTATGTTTATTCTTGTGCATGGAGTGATATAAGGGTCTTGCTTTATTTTTCTGCAGATGGTTCAGGTAATACAAAGGCTATCAGAAATAGGAAACTACACAAATACAGATGAGTTACAAATTGACAATTTATACTGAAGATAATATACCTGCATACATTAAAAGAATTAACCAAGAGAGTAATAAGAGAGTGCACAGACTAGGAAAGCATCTTTAGCAGGTTTTATTACTAGAATATATAATACTCTGGTAGCTTCTCAAAGGAAAAATGCAATTGTCCACTGAGGAGATGGGCAAAAGACACAAACAGAAGTCTCACAGTGAAACAGAAATCCAAATGGTCAGTAAACATGAGAAAATGTTCCCAATCATTACCCATAAGAGAAATGCAAATTAAAACAACAATGAGATACTACCTAACACCCTCAAAGATAGCCCAATTCAAAAAATAAAAAAGCACCAAGTGTTGGAGAGGCTGTGGTGAGATAGGAACTCTCATCCACTGCTGGTGAACCTGTGGATGTATTTACAGCCACTATGGAAATCGATTTGGCAATATCTAAAACAAATGAAAATTCAGGTAACATGTGACCCAGCAATTCTGTTACTGGAGATATACCCAGAAGAAACAAAAAAAATCCACAGCCTGTGCTCAATGTTAAGCACAGTTCACAACTGCAAGGCGTCAGAAACAACCCAAATTTTCATCAACAGACAAATGGATTAAAAAACTGTGGTACATACATACAATGAAGTGCTACCCATCCCTTAAAAAGAAAACAGTAATAAACACTTGAAGAACATCACCGCATGGGAAGAGCTGAAGGAAATTATGCTAAGCGAAGTAAACCAAGCCCAGAAGCACAAATAGGACATGAGTCCACTGAGGTAAGCTTAAAAAATGCAAAAGGGGCATAGGAAAAAAGGTACTATATATAAACATTCCTGAGGTGAGTTCCAGGTAGTATGTCAGGGGCCAGACAAAATCCAGAGAAACATGCAGTAGCTAACTAAAAAGAAATGGGGGGTGGAAGAAATGGGTAGCGGTGGAACAGGACACTAATCCACCCCAAGGGGAGGGTATTGCTTATATCTCCAAAGGGAAAGAGAAACCAGACTTCAACCCACCTCTCCAAGATGTGAATACAGCATACAGGCATGAAGTAGGGAACCAATAGAGAGGCCTAAGGGGCTGACCCCAATTCCAACCACGTGGACAGTTGTCCGTCCCCCCTCCCCCGCCCCATGAATAATTCACTTCAGAGGACAGCACTGAAGCTACAGCTCAGGGAGAGGTCATGTCTGATCTGCATATATGGAAGCAAGTGAAGGGGGAGGGAGAGAGAGTGGAGCAATTCCTGGTCCACTAAGCCTTAAGGCTGATACAGAGCAGCCAATGCACAGAAAGGACCATATGGGCAGCCCCATATGAGACATAGCCCCACTATGAGACATGACATTCCTCACTGATCCATAGTCCTATAGGAGACAACACTGGAGAGGCAGTATAGGAATTGCACCCAATCTAACCCCACTTCACCGAGGCAAGACACTAGGGGTGTGTAGCAGAATGACAAGGGGAGCAAAACAAGAAACTGCTGAGGGAGTACCAAAAATAGACTTTGAGGCCAGGGTGTGGCACCCCATTAGATTCAACTGGAAAACACTACTAAATGTCAACAAACAGACCTCGAACTATTTATGGTTGTTCTTTTTTTTTTTGTCCCTGATTTTTGTTGTTGCTGTTGCTTTGTTTTGTTGCTTTGTTTTGCTCTGTCTTGTTTTTGTGCATATTATCTCTGCAGGTCTATCTAGATATGATAGGCTGGATAAGCAATCTGGAGAAGAAAACAATGGGACCAACAGTTCAGGTGGGGGTGGGGGACATGGGAGAGGAGACAGTGGAAAAGTGGGTGTTAAAAAATCCAGGGACAAGGTGTGATAGGTAGGTTTGTTGTGACAACATGGCCAATGAACACATGTGAGATCAATTGAAGGTCGAAGATATAAATGGCTCAGCAAGCCTGGCCTTTCTCTCTTGTTCTTGGACCTTCAGACCAGCTGGCTGCCAAGTTTGTCCTGTGCCTTGATTTGCAAGCTACACTACCTGTGGGTCACCTAATTCGTGGACTGTGTAGCTGTGAGTTGAGGCTCCTTCAAGCCCTGCTTCACCACGCTCCTTGAATATATATCTCTTGAGTTGGGGACTGTTGAACCCTGCCATCTGATTGACTGTTAGTAACCTGCCTTGCTGTTTTCTGCTTGTGGCCAGATAGCCTGAATTGCTCTACAGAGGACTACTCAGCCACTCTCAAGACTTTAAGGACTGCCAGTGTACTAGCTGCCTCACGCAAGTGAGTTGCACCAAGCCATTTGTACTGGCTTATGGATTCATTATGTTAGATATCTTTCTATTTATATAAATATATATATGTAATTATTAGTGTCCTGCATTTGTTTCTCTAGAGAATCCTGTCTAACATATAAGGGAACAACAAGTGATCCAAAGTTGGTGGTGAGGAGGGTTTAGGAGGCCTGGGAGGGCTTGATCAAGAATAATGTAACCAATAGGAAATACTGAACCCCAAATAAAGGCTGGGCATGATAGTGGGACAAAAGGAAAGTAAAAGAAAATAGAGGAGAGAACTAGGAGGCAAAGAGCATTTCTAGAAGTTTAAATACAGTATGCATATATGTAAATATATTTATATGTGATTATGGGTGAATAGATTGAGGTACATGTATTTATAGGTTTAATATTAAGGTAGCAGACGGACATTGGGCCTTTACTCAAGTACTCCTTCAATGTAAGAACACTTTGTTCTATTAAATTGACATTAAATGATGCTCACCTTCCTGGAACAATCGCTGAAGACAAAATGGGTGCATAAACAAAGGTGGTGAGGAAAGCTGATGGTGCCCGGCTATCAATAGACATAGTGCCTGGGGTCTTAAAGGTTTAAAAGGTGAACCAGCAGCTTTGTATCTCAAAAGGAACAAAGTCCACATCAAAGAAGTACACCAGTCTGTATGATCACAAGATATCGAAGGAATCAGGTATCAAGCATCAAGGAACAAAAAATTATATAATTGTGAAAGTGGGGGATTGTAGACTGGGGACCCAAAAACCTATCTATAGGCAAGTTGACATCCCCTTACATAAGGGTTGTGCAGAAAAAATGAGCAAGTCAGGGTGCAGTGTAGCAATGATGAAACATACAGCTTTAAAAAAAAAAAAAGAAAGAAACATACAGCTTGCCTCTAACTCTTTAATGCTTCCTTCCCTCACCCCCACCCCCACTATCATGATCCCAATTTTACCTTACAAGTCCAGCTAGGGCGGAGGATGTACACTGTGCAGATAGGAGCTGGAAACACAGGGAATCCAGGATAGATGAATCCTTCAGGACCAGTGGTGAGAGTGGTGATACCATGAGAGTGGAAGGAAGGTGGGGTAGAAAAGGGGAACTGATTCCAAGGATCTACATATAACTTCCTCCCTGGGGGATGAACAATAGAAAAGTGGGTGAGGGGAGATGTTGGACAGTATAAGATATGAAAATAAAATCTATAAATTATGAAGGGTACCTGAAGGGGGGAGGGAAAAATGAGGAGCTGATATCAAGGGCTCAAGAAGAAAGCAAATGTTATGAGAATGATGATGACAACAAGTGTATAAATGTGCTTGACACAAGGGATGTTTGTATGGATTGTGATAAAAGTTGTTCGAACTTCCAATAAAATGATTTTTTAAATTAATGGCCATAAGTCAATGAGTTGCAGAATAGTATGAAGAACATCATGTGTGAATTAAGCAAAAGTTCATTAAACAGAAAAGCAAGAAATAAGAAACCAAAATGGATGCCAGAAGGGACTCTGAAATTTGCTCTTGAATATTTAGTTGCTAAAGCAATCAGAAGAAATGAAGTAAAAGAACTAAATGCAAGATTTCAAGGGGCAGCTGGGTGCAAATGTAACCATCCTTAAAGTGGAGCACACAGGGGACAAAGTTGTGAAAACTTCTTATACATACCAAACACCTTAAGGGAACGAGTTGCTAGGCCTGGGGACTCAATTGGTATAACATAGCCCACAAAGACAATATTGAATTGCAACGGATCACTGACAGTATTTACTTCAAGTTCAGGATAGAACTTGAAGTTTTCATGTTGATTAGGAATCCAACACTGTTTCTCTTTCATTTGTCTTCCTGCATAATAGCCCATATAATCGTCAGATTCAAAATGGTCAACAGTATTCTGTTTTAACTCACTAATTCCTAGGATATGGATCTTCACGCATTACATTTCATTTTTTTGTTGTTGTTGTTGTTTTTTTTTGGGGGGGGGGCATCACTGCTCTCTGGCGGTGGGAGTAGGAGGCCCAGTCCCACTGCTGGAATTGAACCTCCATCCCAGTGGGCCGCAGTCCCGCGCACAACCACTACGCCACCGGGGCTCAGCCCTACATTTCATTTTTAACAGCTTCCAATTCCTTTCTTTTTCTTAATTTTAGAAGTTGATTGACATTTATTGAATATACGATTAGCAATATTGACTCCTTTTCACAACCATTATTGCTGACAAATCAATTCCCACCTACAGCAATTTTATAACAGCCCTGGTAGTGAAACGGTTCATTGTTGGGCTGTGATTCGCATGGTCGCCACTTGAAACCACCAACAGCTACATGGGAGAAAGACTGGGTTTTCTACTCCAGTAAACAATAAGTCTTGGAAACCCACAGGGGTCGTTGTGAGTCAGAAATGTGTTTGTTTGGATTGGACAGAGTAGAACTGCACTACTGGGTTTCCAAGGTTGCAATTGCTACAGAATCCGCATATCACATCTTTCTCCCACAAAGTAGCTGATGCATTCAAACT
This sequence comes from Nesogale talazaci, assembly GCA_004026705.1. Classification (NCBI taxonomy): domain Eukaryota; kingdom Metazoa; phylum Chordata; class Mammalia; order Afrosoricida; family Tenrecidae; genus Nesogale; species Nesogale talazaci. The sequence continues at coordinate 40,969 of PVJH01009966.1, forward strand.
ACGACCTTTTTAGCAACCAAACACTAAATCATGGTAACAGCAGGAGTCAAAAAGGTTTCAAAGATGAGAGATCATCTAAAAAGTTTTATAAAGTCATAATTTCATTTTATCAACATTGAGATGGAAAAAGGTGGGGGAGCAATGTTTAGATTATAGCAATTTAAAACACAGCTTCCAGGTCAATTTGAGAGTTCCTGTTTCCCCAATCTGACTGGGCACATATAATTCTTCAAAAGAGTCTGCCGCCTAGGGCAAAACAATCTCCATGAAACCGTAGAACTGATGTATTGTTTGATATAAAGGTGAGTTAGGTAACCAGATTTCCTAATGTTTAGAGTTGAAAAGACCTCAAGGGTCATGGTTTGGGTGAGTTATCCCAATTCAACATACCCTAACAATTTGCATTACAGGAGAATAAAACTTTTTCCCAGATCCCCTGTTTAATCAGGATTCTGCTATAGAATTTTTTTTATCATTTTACAAAGTGTTTTTTTTCCAATGATTTTATTGGGGGCTCTCACAGCTCATAAAATTCCATACATCATCTGTATCAAGCATTTGTACACATGTTGCCATCTTTGTTTCCAAAATATTTTCTACTTCAGACCTTGGTATAAGCTGCTCTTTCCCCCTCCTTTTTTAATAAATCATTTTATTTGGGGCTCTGCTATAGCATTCTAAGTTAAAAATGTTCAGTCCTGGTAGCTGAGCACTATGAGATGAGTCTAGCCTTGTGGCAAAGTAGACACTTGTCAATGGAGGCTGTCAGACATGGAGTCTAGTTTCACATTCACCTGACTTTTCTATTCTCCACCTTGAATGGCAAGATCCTAGATACTATAGAATATACTAGGAAGTAGGACAGAATTATTAAGAACTATATAAGGACAATTGACAGAAATGATCCACAAAATCATAAACCTCGGTTATTGAACCAAAGGAAACAAACTTCCATGAAGTGCTTATTTACTTATTCATAAATAGCATTAGCAACTACTTTTCATGTACCTAAAGAACAATGGCATTCTAATAAACTTCAGTTTGCATATTATTAACATAAACACAGCAATGTTAATTTATCAAGGGGCAACCTCCTTGCTGAGAAGCAAACAGGATATCTAATGCTGTTTTATTTCGCAAAATCACACCCCAAGTTTTTTGTTCTTTCCAAATTATGGTCTTTACTGATTCACAAAGTTTGTCAATGTAATCTTCTAATTCAAGAATCGCAATATATAAAACTGGAACATCTGATTACTTTATTCAATGCGAGAATCAACTATTTCAGTAACTAGTAATTTAAGCTGATTATAAAATAGGGGCATTTTCATTTATAATATTAAAAATCTTTTTTTGACCATATGGAGACAGCACTGGAGATAAAAGGTCTGGATTGTACCCAGTCTGACCCTACCACAAGGGTGGGGGAAGCAGAGCACAGAGTTCCTGAGGGAGTGACTAGGATAGATTCTGGGGCCAGGGCATGTCACTCCATCAGATTCAACCAGAAGACACTCTTAAAGGCCAACAAACAGACCTTCAAGTATTAACAGTTTTTTCTTTTATTATTTTTTTACTTATTTATATTTGGGGGGGCATTGGTTTCTTTGTTGTTGCTGTCATCGTTTGTTTTCTTTTGTCGCTTCGCTTGCTATGTCTTGGTCTGTTGTGCATTTTATTATCTCTGCAAATCTCTCTAGATGAGATAGATTGGATGCACAGTATGGAGGAAAAAACAATGGGACTGATGGTTCTGGGGGGACATGGGAGAAGGGGAGTGGGAAGAAAGAAGGTGGTGTTGACCAACCCAGGGACAAGGGAACAAGAACTGATCCAAAATAAGTGGCAAGGAGGGAGTGAAAGACCTGCTAGGAATTGATCAAGGGTAATGTAATCCAAAGAAATTACTGAAACTGAAATGAAGGCTGAGCATGATAGTGGGACAAGAGGAAATTAAAAGGAAATAGAAGAAAGAAATAGGAGGCAAAGGGCATTTATAGAGGTCTAAATACAGACATGTACATAGGTAAGTATATGCGTATATGATGATGGGGAAATAGATCTATGGGCATAGGGTTAGTATTAAGGCAGCAGATGGACATTGGGCCTCCACTCAAGTACTTCCTCTATGCAAGAACACTTTGTTCTATTAAATTGTCATTCTATGATGCTCACCTTCCCGATATGATTGCTGAAGACAAATGTGTGCATAAGCAAAAGTGGTGAAGAAAGCTGATGGTGCCCGGATATCTAAAGACATAGTATCTGGGGTCTTAAAGGCTTGAAGGTAGACCAGCAGCATCTACCTCAAAAACAACAAAACCCACATGGAAGAAGGACATCAGGCTGTGTGACCATGAAGAGTTGAAGGGATCAGGTATCAGACATCAAAAATTAAAAATTATATCATTGTAAATGAGGGGGAGTACAGATTGGGGACCCAAAGCCCATCTGTAGGTAAAGGGACATCCTCTTACAGAAGGGTCTTAGGGAGGAGATGAGTCAGTCAGGGTGCAGTGTAGCAATGATGAAACATGCAACTTTCCTCTAGCTCTTCAATGCTTCCTTCCCCCTCCCACCCCACCCCCACTATCATGATCCCAATTCTATCTTACAAATCCAGCTATACCACAAGATGTACACTGATACAGATAGGAACTGGAAATATAGAGAATCCAGAATAAATGATCCCTTCAGGACCAGTGGTGAGAGTGGTGATACCAGAAGGGTGGAGGGAAGGTGGGGTAGAAAGGAGAAGCCAATTATAAGGTTCTACATATGACCTCTTCTCTGGGGTGTGAACAATAGGGTGAAGGGAGACATTGGACAGTGTACTATATGACGAGGTGATAGAAATTTATAAATTATCAAGGGTTCATGAGGGAGGGGAAAATGAGGAGCTAATACCAAGGGCTTAAGTAGAAAGCAACGGTTTTGAGAATGATGATGGCAACAAATGTACAAATGTGCTTGACATGCAATGAATGGAGATATGGATTGTGAAAAGAGTTGTATGAGCCCTCAATAAAAAGATTTAAATATAAATAATTTTTTAATCTTTTTTTCTTTCTGGCATTAACTTTTAGATTTCACTCCTATTCCACATTCTTTCTTTTGGCTAATTGATTATATGAATACATAGAAATGGCATAACAAAAGTCAATCTAAAATACAGCTTAAAAAACCCTCTAGTTGAATTATTTAGAGAAAGTTTTTTAAGATGTTGATTATATCCAGAAAATAGAACATAAAAGCATGGCCAATATACCACCAAACCCTTAATAACTTTGTAGTACGCTACATCCTATGTAGCTTATTTCTGTTCCACGCAATTCTCAAACAGCTGCTTGTGTACTTGTCAAGCTCTCAAATCTTGGTTCAGTGTAGTCGTATCCACATCTTTTCCATGCATACCAAAATATCACAGCCTTTCCATGAATCTCTGATATACCATGAATCTTCATTGAAATACTCTGGCGAGGCAGCACCTTTTGTTTTTGTGTTCTTCAGTCAATTTTTAGCTGATAAAACAAATTCTTTTCCTTGAATTGTGCATCGTGCACTTTACATTCCAATATTACTTCTCACTTTTAGTTATGTCATATCAATAAGTGAAGGCTTTACTTCAACCATATCTTTAGGTGTGCTGCTCTGAGGAAGCAGTTCTTTCTTACTCATATTTTGAATGCCTTCTAACAAAGGATTCTCCTTTTCCATCACTATATCAAGTAATGTTCTGATTTTATGTATAAAATTTATCAAAGCAAATTTCCAGACCTTTTTACTAGTGTGTCTTTGTCTAGACCAAAGCTGAACTCACTGCCATCAAGTTTATTGTTGTCAAGAATTTCGTCTTTCTGTGATCCACACTCAATTCTGAGTGGAGCAGCAGTCACGCAATCATAGGACTAATGGCATTGGACAAGTCTGCACAAAATCTCTTTGAAGTTTTGAGAAGCGAGGATGTTACTTTGAGGACTAAGGCATGCCTGACCCAACCTATGATATTTTCAATTACCTTGTGTGTATATGAAAGTTGGGCCTTTAATAAAATAAAGCAAACAATAAAACTATTTGAATTATAGGGTTGGCAAAAAATATTGAAAGTGCCATAGACTGCCAAAAGAATGAACTGATATGTCCTGAAAAAAGTACAGCCGGAACATTCCTTAGAGACAAGGATAGCGAGACTTCATCTCACGTAACATGGACATGTTGTCAGGAGAGACCAATCCCTGGAGAAGGGCATCATGCTTGGTGAAGTGGAAGGGCATGGAAAAAGAGAAAGTCCCTTGATGAGATGCATTGACACAATGACTGCAACAATGGGTGCCAACATAAGGATAATCGTGAGTATGTCACAGGATCAGGCAGCATTTCCTTCTGTTGTACATACGGGCGCTATGAGTCAGAACCAACTTGATGACACCTACCAACATTCCTCTGTACGTTTGGTCATTCTGATCAGCTGTCGGGCCTGATCAGCTAGAACTTAAAGTTCTAAGATATCAAGTTTCATAAGTATATTTTGTAATTTAGCAAAATAGGCTAACATCACATTTCTTTAGAGAGAATCCTAATTCTCTACTGACTTCCATTAGAAAGTAGAAGAGATGTTCCCATGGAAAATGTCCTCACAACACACTGAATTAAAAGATTTTGATGAAGAAAGGTCAATTGAGCTATGCTAGAAAAGGCTGGACAGTATGTGGAATAATACACATGAAAACAAATGTGCTATAGAAATACAATGTATAAATACAAGTTGGTGCTGGTAGTGACAGTAGGACAAGCATCCATTTGATCCCACAACCTCGATTAAAAGAATTTTGCTAGATTCTGGAAAGGGTTGGTATCCTCCCTATTTAAGGATTTTGAAAACTATATGTCACCATCCGAAAGCTACCATCTGCCCTTCTAATGTCATTTTTATTTTTATTTTTTAACCTCCTATGCCATTTTGTTGCTATTTTTCTCCATCTCACAAAATACCACCTAGTTTATCAATTATTTTGTATATTTATGTTGCTGTACTCCCTCCTATTAAAATGTACCTGTCTGTCAGGTTGTTGCTCTCTGATGGCTTGCAGGTTGCTGTAAAACTGGAAGTTATGTCACCAGTATTTCAAATACCAGCAGAGTCATACAAGGTGGACAGGTTTCAGTGGAACTTTTAAATGAAGAAGACATTATGAAGAAGAAATAGGCTGTCCACTTCTGAGGGATTCCACCACTAGAAACCTTGTGAATGGCATCAGAACATCACCATGGATAATTATTGGTTTTTGCTATGCAAAAGTTGGGGGTCGGGGGAAGGAATGGTAGTTGAAAAATATGGTGTTGGTGATAGAAATGAATCACATGATAGAATATTGCTTGACAAATGACTTACTCATTGCAGATAGTATTTTTAAGCAACACAACGGTTACCTACTACAAACATGGAACGTGCCAAATGAAATACACAGGAATAAAACAGAACACATATGCAGGAAGAGGTGATGACCAGGGAATAACTGTGGAACAGACAATAAATTGTTCATATGTAAAAAACTTAGTTCGAAGCTGAAAAAAATTAAAATAAATCCACAAGAGCCAACATAAAATCTTCCGTGTATTCCGAATGAACATAGAGAATATCTCAAGAACAGAGCTACACAGGGAACATTAGTGACAAAAGGCCTGAGGAGCCGTAGGATGACATCCCGAACATCATGAATGGAGAAAGCAGAGGGTCATTCAAAAGACAGCAAAGAAGGAAAGGATCAAAGCGGACATCAGAAGAGACTCTGAAACCTGCTCTTGATGACAGAGTAGCTAAGGCATATGGAAGATCAGAGGTGCAGAAATTTTCAAATGGCAACTTAAGAGGACAAAGAGCGTGGGCCTGGAATTAGAAAGCCAGAAAGCCACTAAGCATCGCTGAGGCTGAAAGAACGGAAGAAAAATTCAAGTTTCAGGTTCCAATATTGAAGGAGTATATGCACAAAATATTGAGTGATGCAGGAAGCATCAATAATGATGAAAGGAATACACAGAATCACTGTACCAAAAAGACCTGGATGACATTAAACTATTTTTAAAAGCTACCAGATGATCAACAACCAGTGATATTGAAGCAAAAACTGGAAAAAGCATTTAAAACACTAGCCAAAAAGAAGGCTCAAAGGATTGATGAAGTACCAATGGGAATGTTTCAACAATGTGATCAGCCACTCAAAGTACTCACTCATGTATACCAACAAATTTTGAGTACAATTATACGGCTAAACAACTACAGCATACCCATATTTGTAATCACACCAAAGAAAGACTAACCGAGTACATAAACTATTAAATAATAATACACGCAAGTACAATTTTGTTGTAGATAATTCAACAGCAATTGTACAATACATGCCTAACAAATAGGACATGAATATTGGAATTGTGTCAGGTCTTATAGGATGAAGCAAGAGGTCACAGCTTCAGCCCATGCTGTTAGCATGAGATTTGCATGGGACAAGAGGACGGAGAGGGTTGAGTGACTGAGAAGCTTTCTAGGAAATAATTCATCCCCCCAAACAAAAAACAACCAAACAAAGAAATAGTTCAATCTAGGGAGAGTAAATGGAGACCCATAAAGCTGACCTATCACCAGTGAGCATCATGAGAGAGAAGGGTGAAATGCAACAGAGGTACAGTATTTAAAGACCCTGAGACATGCAACCCTGAGTTTCAAGTAGTGTGAGGCAGTGTGAACAGGGGGGGAAATAGTGAGAGCTCTTTCACCAAAACCAGAGCAACATAAGAAAAAGGAGACCGCTTTTCTTTGGTAGCTTTCTTGCTAAATATAGCCTAATAATGAAAGCATAATATGATGTAAAAAATATCACTAGTGGAGACAAGTAGGCCTTCAACGTCAGCTCCTGGTGGCAGCATCATCTGCAATGTATGCTGCCGGTGGTAGCAGGGGAGACAGCACTGGCAGTAACAGCATTGGAATACTAAAGGACTGTAGCTACACCCCCAAAATAGTAGAGGACAGGTTTCAGCCTATATATCTGTGCTGCAGAGATAAACCCTGGCAATGCTGGGAAATAATTCAGTTACAAAATTTGAGTCCCTGCTCAGTAATTGACCTTGTCAAACAGAAACTTCGTCATCTCTAGGATATTCTCTCTCTCCTGCAATAGCCAACTTTATTGGCACCACACCAACTGCCCCAGCTGTATCCAGCAATTCCCAGCACTATTCTTATCTACTAATATTTTCAAATGGTCATTTTAGAAAAGTATTTACTGAGATAATTCACATACCATACTTTAAAAGTGTATAATGATTTACAGTATATTCAGAGTTCTGCAAGCATCACCACCCAATTTTAACATAGTAATATTGACCCCAAAAGAGAAGAGAAATTGTACACATATTAACAATAGCTGTCCATTCCCCTTAACTAGACACACACAAAACACCCAGCTGAGGCAGCCTATTTTCTGTCTCTATAGTTTTCTACTCTGGATATTTCATACAAATGGAATCACAATATGTAACCTTTTGCATCTGTCTTCTTTAACTTGGCATGTTTCTACAATCCATTCTTTTGAAGCATGTGCTTCATTCCTCTCTATGACTAAATAATATCCTATTGGCAGAAACCATATATTGTTGTGTTGTCAAACTGGTCCCTCCTCATACAAGAGAATAAAACGCTGCCTGGTCCTACACTAGCATTGATGGAGTCACTCCTCAATTAAGATTTTCCACTTTTTTGCTAAATGTGCATGTGGGTTTGGGCGATGGGGTGGGGAGGAAGGAGAAAAAAGAGGAGCTGATCCCAAGGGATCAACAGAAAGTAAATGTCTAGAAAGAAAGATGGATATGTATGAAAATGTTGGAAACAATTGACGTATGGATTGTAACAAGCGCTGTAAGAGTCCCCAATAAAATGATTGTTTCAAAAAATGTACCTTACCAAGCATGATGTCCTTTTTCCAGGTCTGCTCCTCCCTTATAACATATCCAAAGTGCATGAAAACGAAGCCCCACCATCCACTCTTCTAAAGAATATTCTGACTGTACTTCTTCCAACGCAGATTTGTTCCCTCTTCTGCCAGTCCATGATAAAGGTATGTCTAATATTGCTACAAAATTATAAAAATATTGATTAACAAAGAAAAACAGAGTGTGACGCTATTGTCTTTCATCATACTCTCCACCAATAGATCTGAAAGCAATGTGTTCCATCGCTCAACCCCTTACCTGAGTATTTCTGCCCTCTTCAATTTACACCACACAAAACCGCAGGTTGGGTATTCTTCAGAGATTCATCTCTTGTTTCTTTTAAAGACTCTTAGAGTTTAGGAAACCCAAAGCAGTCTGAAGGGACAAAACCAGGCCTCTGAAATGGATGAGATAACTTGTGCCGTCGAAATTCTCAAAGATGGAGGGAATATCTTGTTGTGATGGAAAAAAATACCTTGGCACAATTTTCCTGACCTCTTTCTCACCAATGCAATTCTTAAAAATAGTTTTATTGACATATAATTCACATATAATATTATTAAGTGGTTTAAATATATTTTTAAAATCATTTTATTGGGGATTTGTACAATTTTTATCACAACCCATACATCCATCCCTTGTGTCAAGCACATTTGTATATTTGCTGCCATCGTCATTCTCAAAACATTTGCTTTCTACCTGAACCCTTAGTATCAGTTCCTCATTTCCCCCTCCCTCCCTGACCCCCCCATCACAAACCCTTGATAAATTATTATTATGTTGTCATGTCTTACACTGTTCGACGTCTCCCTTCACCCACTTTTCTGTTATCTGTCACCCAGGGATGGGATTATATGTAGATTCTCATGATCATTTTCCTCTTTCTCCCCCACCTTCCCTTTATTTCCTGGTATTGCTGCTCTCATTATTGGTCCTGAGGTACCCTTTTCCAGTTCTGGTCTAGCCAGATTTGTAAGGTAGAGAATGGGGTGGGGGAGTGGGCGAAGAAAGTATTAAAGAACTAGAGGAAAGTAATATTCTTCATCGATGCTACATTGCACCCTAACTGGCTCGTCTCCTCCCTGCGACCCTTCTGGAAGGATAGGTCCAGTTGTCTACAGATGGGCTTTGGATCTCCAATTCACACTCCCCCTCATCCACAATGATATGGTTTTTTTTGTTCTTTGATGCCTGATACCTGTTCCTATCAACAACTTGTGATCACGCAGGCTGGTGTGTTTCCTTCATGTGGACTTTGTTGCTTCTTAGCTAGATGGTTCCTTGTTTATCTTCAAGATTTTACGACCCCAGACACTATATCTTTTGGTAGTCAGCACCATCTTCTTTCTTCACCACATTTGCCTATCTGCTCTCTTTGTCTTCAGTGAGCATGTCGGGAAGGTGAGCATCATGGAATGCCAGTTTGATAGAAAAAGGGTTCTTGCATTGAGGGAGTACTTGAGTAGAGGCCCAAAGTCCATCTGCTACCTTAATACTAAACCTATAAATATATGCACATAAATATATTTGCCCATCATCAAATATAAATATATTTACATGTGTACATGCCTGTATTTATACCTCTATATATGCCCTTTGCCTCCCAGTTCTTTTCTCTATTTTTTTTTACTTTCCTCTTGTCCCACTATCATGCTCAGCCTACATTTGAGTTTCAGTGATTGCTCTCAGTTACATTGCCCTTGATCAAGCCCTACCAGGCCTCCTACACTCTCCTTGCCAGCAACTTTGGATCACTTGTTCCCTTGTCCCTCCTTCCCCCCACCTATCCCTCTCCCATGTCCCCCTGGGTACTGTGGATCCCCTTGTTTTCTCCTCCAGATTGTTCATTCAGCCTATCTGAACTAGATAAACCTGCAGACATATGCACAAAAACAAGACGAACAAAACAAAGTAACAACAAAAAATCAGCAATAACAACAGCAACAACAACAAAAAGCCAATGACCAAAGAAATGCCGGTAAATATTTCAAGGTCTGTTTGAGGACCTTCTGTAGTGTTTTCTGGTTGAGTCTGATGGGGTGCCACGCACTAACCCCAAAGTCTATTTTTGGTACTTCCTCGGGAGTCTCTTGCTCTGCTCCCCTTGCTGTTCTGTTGCACGCCCTTAGTGTTTTGCCTCGGTGTGATGGAGTCAGATTTGGCAAAATTCCCACAGTGTCTCCAGTGTTGTCCTCCATAGGGGGTATGGGTCAATGAGGGATGTTGTGCCTCATAGTGGGGTAGCCCTATGGTCCTGTCTGTGCATTGGCTGCTCTGAGCAAGGATATCGTCCTCAAGGCTTGGTAGGCCCGGATGTACTCCACTCTGTCTTCCTCTCCCTTCATTTTCTCCCTTGTGCTCTGATCAGACATGTCCCTCTCCCTGAGCTGTAGCTTCAGTGCTGTCCTCTGAAGTAAATTATTCTCTGGGGAGTGGAGGTTGTTCAAGTAGTTGAGATTTGGGCAGGCCCCTCAGGCTTCTCTACTGGTTCCCTGCTTCACACTGGTATGTTGCATTCACATCTTGAGGCAAGTGTGCAATAATTACCACAATCAATTTTAGAACATTTTTTCATTGTTATGTCCATTGCTTTAGCTCACCATTTCCCCCAAACTCTCCTGTCATAATCCTAAGGAACTATTAATCCAATTACTTCTATACAGATTTACCTATCTTGGATTTCACATACAGCAAAACATAAAAAATTTAAAAATCAAAGAGTCAAAAAAGCTAATAATATTTGTCATTTTGTGATTGACTAACTTCACTCCGCATGTTCTCCAGGTCTGTCCATGTTGTGAAATGCTTCGTGGTTTCATCAACTTTTTTTTAGCAATGTATACTAAGTATTTCACTCTGTGACTACACCAAAGTTTCTTTATCCTTTCTTCTACAGTTGAACTTTTGACTATATTCTCTCTTTTAGAGTTGTAAAGAATGCTGCCATGAACACGGGAGTATGTATGTCTGTTCATATTATTGCTCATAATTCTTTGAGGTATATATACACACTGGATTGCATGGAATTTCTATTCCCAGTTGTTTGGGGTCACTTTCCTTATTTACCAGAAGTGTAGCTGAGTTCCAGTCTCTCTACACCCTCTCCAGTATTTACTATTTTCTGGTTTTGTCCTCTACTAATTGCACGCTGTCATTGTCAGTGAAAAGTCATCTCTTCCTTATTTGTATTTGCATCTCCCAGAGGGATAGAGATGGTGAGCATTGTGTGTGTGTGCATTAGCCATTTCAATGTCATTTTGGATGAACTTTTTAATTGGACTCTTTGATTTTATTCTTATTGTGGCATCTGTTCTATAGATTTCAGAGATTAATTCCTTCTCCACTGTGGAGTTGCTAAAGATTTTTACCCAATCCATGAGTTTTCTTTTACTTTTTGATGAACATAAGTGTCCTATTTTTAGTAAGCTAGTCTTCTATTTTGTTTTCTATTTTATGCTTCCTTCATTATAGTTTATGTATAACAAATAATCACAGTAGGGCCCTTACATTTGTCCCTATTTTCCCATTGATGGCTTTTATACTTCTGGAATTTACATTTAGATCTTTGGTCAATCTTGAGTTCGTTTTTGTACCTGGGTTGAAGTATGGGTCTTGTTTCATTCTTCTGCAGATGGAGAACCAACTTTACCAGCACCATTTTTGAAGATACAGTCTCAAGCCATTTAGTGTCTTTTGTTCCATTGTCAAACTTCAGGAAGCAGGGAGGTTGTTTTCAGGTGCCATTGAGTGGGTTCCGATTCATAGCAATGACATAAAAGAATGAAACACTTTCCAGTCCTGCATCAGCCTCACTCTGTGTCAATCCATATTTTCAAGGATATTCCTCTTTATCACTGTCTTTCTAGTATACCCAGCATGAATGCTCTTTTCCAGGTACTGCTCTCTCCAGATAACATATCCAAAGTATGTGCAAGAAGTCTTACTATTCTTACTTCTAAGGAGCACTCTAGATTTACTTCTTCCAAGACAGGCTTTCTGTTCTTTGGGCAGTTCGTGGTACTTTAAGTATCATTTGCCAGCACCATAATTCAAATACATTCATTCCTTTTGGTCTTCCTTATGCAAAGTCCACCTTTCACATGCACATGAGGCAGTGGAAAATATCATGGACTAAATTGCTACAAATGGAACATACCAATACTCCTTTGGGCCAGAATTTCTAGCTAAATACATGGATATAAGTACTTTTATGATTGACAAAGACTTACCTGTCTATTATACTTTCCTTCAATGTGAATAAGTATAAAATAAATCATCTTCATCAATAGGTGAAGCGACAACCTCTTACAGAGAGGTTACGGGGGGAGATGAGTCAGTTAAAGTACAGTGTAGTACAACAAAATATGCACCTTTCTTCTAGTTCTCTAACGCTTCCTCCCACTATCATGCTTTCGGTTCTACCAGACAAGTCCGGCTAAAACAGGGGATGTTCACTGGAGGTGGAAACATGGGGAACTTAGGAGAGATGTTCCCTCCAGATGAATGATGGGAGTGGTGAGACTGGGAGGGTGGAGGGATGGTAGAGTAGAAAGGGGGAACTAATTTCAGGGATCTACATATAACCTCCTCTCTGGGGCATGGCCAACAGGGAAGTGAGTGAAGGGACATATTAGACCGTATATGATATGAAACAGCAATTTGCAAATTATTAAAGGTTCATGGGGGTAGGAAGGAAGGGAAATATGGGGAGCTGGACCTGGGGCCTAAGTGGAGGGAGGATATTTTGAGAGTAATGATGGCAACAAGTATGCAAATGAGATCTGCATACAATTGATGTATGTATGGATTGTGAGAGGAGGTGTGTGAGTACCCAATAAAATGATTCATTAAAAAAGGGGGGAGGGGATCCTTTTGTTGTTGTTCTGTTTTGTTTTTTGGCATCACTGCCCTCTGGTAGTCATGGGAGCTACGCAGCGCTGCTCCTGAGAGCCGCCGCTGGATTTGAACCGCCAAGCCCACAGGCCGCAGTCCCGCACTCAACCACTTATGCCACTGGGGCTCAGCAGCTTTTTTTTTTAAGAGGAGCTTATACCAAGGGCTCAAGTGGAAAATGTTTACAAATGTATGTGGCAACATGTGTGCAAATGTGCTTGATACAGATGATGTATTGAATGTTATAATAGCTGTAAGAGCCCCCAATAAAAATATTTTTTAAAAAAATAAAAAATAAATCATCTTAAATAAGTCTATATTTTAATGTTTATTTGGAGCTAAATCAGAATTGCTTTGCACATACATTGCTTGTGGTAGCATTGATATTTTCTTTTCTTTATTTGTTTTGGGGGAGCATCAGTGGTGGCATTTTTGGTGGGAGTGGGAGGCCCAGCCTTGCTCTTGGAGAGCTGCTGCTAGATTTGAACCACCAAGCCAGTGGGATGCAGTCCCGCACTCAACCACTACGCCACCAGGCCTCAGCCCAGCATTGCTATTTTCATTTGCTATCCAAAAACATGAGATTCTTAGATTTGCAGAGGTCTTTCTTGATTTCTTATAATAGTGTTCTGATATTTTCTGTATGGATATTTTGCTTCTCTTCTTAGACTTATTCCAAATTATTTCATCTTTTGTGTGGCTATTGTAAATGATATTGTTTTCTTAATGTATTTTTTAAAACTTTTTTTCCTTAGTATGCAGGAATCCAATTGATTGGTAGTTAATCATATACCATGCCATATTGCTGAATCTTTCAATTCTTTCCAATAATCTTTTCTACATATATAATTACATCATTTGCAAATACTGAAAGCTTCACTTTTATTTGCCCAATTGTATTCCTTTTGTTTATCTTTGTTGTCTAATAACTCTGACTAAAGGGCAGCCTTGCCTCATTCCTGTTCACAGAGGAAATTTATTTCAGTTAAGCGAGATGTTAGTAATTGTTGTTTTTTCATGTATGGGCTTATTGTGTTAAGAAATTTCACTTCTATTCCTATTTTGTTCAACAGAAATGGATGTTCATCAAGTGCCTCTTTATGTGGTTCTTAATATTTGTCTTGTTTATGTAATGGATTGTATTATTTTTCTAATGTGGAGCTATCCTCACTTACTTACTATCAATGCCAAAAGATCATGGTATATTATATCTTGATAGCCAAGATTTTGTTGAGGATTTCTGCCCCTATATTCATATAAGATATTGGTTTGTAATTTTCTATAATTTCTACAAAGAAATTTCTGTGATTTCTTTGCCTGGTTTGGGTATGTGTAAGTCCAGGTTGACTAGAGAAACAAATCCAGAGGCACTCATATGTGTGTAAGAGAGTTTTTGTTTTGTTTTGTTTTCTGTTTGGGGCATCACTGCCCTCTGGTGGTGGGAGTAGAAGACCCAGCCTTTGCTCCCAAAGAGCCGCTGCTGGAATTGAACTTCCATCCCAGTGGGCTGCTGTCCCGCGCACACCCACTACGCCACTGGAGCTCAGCCCAAGAGAGAGTTTTATATCAAAGAGCAATTGCATATTGAGAAAACATCCCATCCCAGTTCAGATCAAGTCCATAATTTCAATATTAGCCCATACTTCTAATACTATTTCATAAATTCTTCTTTAGACTGATGCAGCAAATTCAATGATGCTGAATGCAGGAAGATAATAGGCCAGTGGGTGGAAAGTCTTGTGAATCCAAAAGCAATGGAAGCATATCCAGAAATGTAATTGTCATAAGGTTGGCTCCATGTGACTTCCCAACAGGAATGTGAAACAGAAAGAGAAGGAAAGTGGCAGGCTTCTTCTGATGGCAGAATCAAGAGAAAGAGAGATCTAGAATCCTCATGAGAAAGCCACGCCCACAATGAAGGGTCATCACGCTGTGACCTGATTACAGGCTAACCTCCACCCCTTCATTCTTTTATCAAGTTTGCAGGAAATTGTGTAATTAACACAGGGTACCAGAGTTGTGCTCACTTCACAAAACGTGTTTGGGGCATAGTTTGTCCTTGTCTATCGTCTGGAATAGTCTTTGTAGTATTGGAGATAGCTCTTCTCTGAATACTTGGGAGACTTCCCCTGTTTAAGTTCTCTGGTACTGGACTTTTCTTGGTTGGAAGTATTTTAATGTCCTACTCTATTTCTTCTTTTGTTATGAATCTGTTGAGGTTTTCTAAGTCAGTATGCATTGATTTGAATAAATGATGTGTTTCTAGACATTGTCCTTCCTGCCCCCCCCCCCCAGGTTTTCAGACTTGGTTTGAGTGGTCTTTTGTAGTATTATACATATATTAAAATTTTTGTTTGGGCCTGTATTAAGTAACCCTTTACATCTCTAATTATAGGTACTTGCATCTTCTCTTTCCTTTCTTTTGGTAAGTTTGCCAGTGGTTGGTGAATTTTATTAATCATTTCAAAGAACAAACTCCTCATTTTGTTTACAGTTTTCATTATTTTCCTGCTTTCCATTTCATTTATTTCTGTTGTAATCCTTGTGATTTTTTTCTTCTGTTGTTTAGGGTTGGTTTTGTTTCACTTTTTTAGTTATTGAAGAGGCTGTACTATAATGTTGATTTTTATTTTCTCCTGCTTTTTTTTCAGGTGTATGTTACAGGCTATAAACTGCCCTCTAAAAATTCTTTGTGTTCTGTGCAAAAGGTTTTGAGGTCTGTTTTTATTCTCATTCATCTGATTTATTTGGTCTATTATCAGTCATTTTTGTGTAACATGCTGTTTAGTTTCCATGCTGTTGATTTTTGCCTTTGTTCTTTCTATTGTTGATTTCTAATGGTCTGTAAACTCAATATATTAAAAAAATTAAAGCTTGCTTTGTGACTTAATATGTGGTCTATGCTACAGAATTTTCCATGTGCACTGGAGAAAAATGAATACTTTGTGGTTAGGGGTGAAGTGCTTTGAATATATTCAGGAGGTTGAATTGATTGATTGTGATATGCATGTCTTCTTTATATTTAGTGAGTTTCTTTCATGATGATCTGTCTTTCTTGGAAAGTGGTGTGTTGATGTGCCATACTATTTTCATACTACCTATTTCTATATTTGCCTCTGTGACAATTTAACGAGTGTATTTTCAGAGTCTTTCGTTGGGAGTGTACAAGTTTAATATGATTATGCATTCTTCTATAATTCCTTTTATCATTCTGTACTGTCTTTTTTGACTTGAAGTAGAGTTTATCAGAGATTAATATTGCCACTACTGTTTTTTGGTTTCCATTAGCTTAATAAATTTTCTCCATTCTTGGATTTTTAATGTATTTTTGTCTTTATGTATGTCTTTCGTAGGCGACATATTGATGGGTCTTTTTTCCTAACCCAGTCTGCTACTCTGTCTCCTGATCGGTGAATTTAATCCATTGATATTTCTTGTCATTATTCATACATACAGGTTCTTAGCTGTCATTTTGTGGCATGTGTATTTAAATCATTTTATTGGTTACTTTGTTCTTCCTCTATTTTTGTGGATTAAGAAACAGTTTCATTGAAATATAACTGATATATCATCCCATTCTATTTAATCATATTAAGAAGCACTGTGGAATTATCACTGCAATTGATTTTAAAACATTTTCTTCCTTGTTGTACACACTGCAGTTGCTTCTTCGTTCTGCCCACTCTTCCATGGTCCCAAGTAATTATTAATCTAATTACTGTCTCCACTGATCCACCCAAAGTCCCCTATACAAAAAAACACATAAAAAATAAGGACCCAACAACAATGACCAAATAGAACAAAGAAACCCTACAACCTTTTTAAAAAGTAAAATATTTCAAAACTGTAATAAATACGAAATTAGTCAAAAGGGAGGTCAACTGACAAGGTATTACATTATAACCTAACTAAAACTGCTAAAATCAATTTTATAAAGCTGTCTGTTTGAGATTAAGGCTATTCATATCCCTACATTTTGGTCAGAGAGGGTTAAGTGGAAACTCAATCCAATTAGGGAATGGAAAATTGATTTTGGGTTTCCACTATTACATTCCCCAAGCCAGGTATTTAGAATTTAAGTTCTGATTCAG
Source organism: Nesogale talazaci (assembly GCA_004026705.1). Classification (NCBI taxonomy): domain Eukaryota; kingdom Metazoa; phylum Chordata; class Mammalia; order Afrosoricida; family Tenrecidae; genus Nesogale; species Nesogale talazaci. The sequence goes on from PVJH01009966.1 coordinate 57,939, forward strand.
TTCCCTCCTTTGGGTTTGGATTTTGTTATGTGTGCTTTTTCCATGTGTGCTTAGTTGATACCTAACTTAAATGGCTACTTGCTTTAAGACAAGTCTTTACGATCCTAAATGCTATTCCTTCTGATAGTGAGGCACCATCTGATTTCATCACATTTTGTTATAGCACTCATTATCTTCAGTGATCTTCTCATGAGAGTGAGTTATTTCTGTGTTGTTTTGAGTATTGTTTTCATTGCATTAATTTCTGGGTGTTGTTGACCAAGATATTGCTCAAATTTATCTGCTGCTGCTGCTGAATCTCTATCCTTTTAATGTTTTTTTGTAATGCCGGACTTGCTTTTCCAAATTCCATTCATTTATTCCTGTCTTGAAATACCCTTATTTCTACCTTCTATTTGAAGATGGTTTTGCTGGCTATACGTGTCTTTGTTGGCAGTTCTTTTATTTTGTTTTCCTTTTAGGATTTTATATGTGTAATTTCATTGTCTTCTTGCCTGCATGGTATCTACAAAGAAGTCTAAAGTTATTCTTACTCTTTTCCTTTGCAGGTGACTTCTTTTCTCCCTTGGTGCTCTCAGGATTCTTTCATTTAATATTAGTTTGACTACAAAAAGAATTGCAATGTCTTTCTTTTACACGTATCCTGTTTGAGACTGTCTCAATTTCTCTTGTCTGTGTGGTCAAAATATAATTTTATTGGGGGCTCTTACAGCTCTTACAATAATCCATACACCAATTGTATCGAGTACATCTGTACTTATGTTGCCATGATCCTTTACAAAACATTTTCATTCTACTTGAGCCCTTAGTATCAGTTCCTCTTTTTTCCCCTCCCACACCCACCTTTCCACTCTGGTGATCACTTGATAATTTAAAAATTACATTTATCTTCATATTTTACACCATATGCTGTCCTCCTTCAACCACATTTCTGTTGCTGGTCCCTCTGAGGGTGGGGGTGTTGTACGCTGATCACTGCAATCAGTCCCCCCTTCCTCTCCCTTTGACCCCCACCATCCTTCAAGATAAATCCTGAGGGGTTTCTCTTCCCAGGATTCCATGTGCCCAGAGCTCTTATCTGTAGCAGTGTGCATGCTCTGTTCTAGCCAGATTTGTAAGTTAGAACTGGGGTCATGATAGTGAGGGGTCAGCAAAAAGTATTAAAAAAAACCACACGAATCTTGTGTGTTCTGTCGTTGCTATATTGCACCCTGGATGATTTGGCATTCTCTGTAATCGCTGGCGCTCTGGTCCTAACTACATTTTTATTCCCTCCTGGTTGCTGTAAAGCAGGAGTGTCAAACTGGTGGTCTGCGGGCCACATGCTATGAAATAAAATGTAACAAAGGAATTGTGTGTATGGTTTTGCCTCAATCTCCCCTAAGCACTAATTTCTTCATAACAAATTTTTTCTATTTTCATTTTATTTCAGAGCATCATGGGCCACAAAAAATTAACTCAGGAGCCACATGCGGCCTGCAGGCCACCAGTGTGACACCCCTGGCTGTAGAGGGATCCAGTTGTGTGCATGTTACATTGGTCATCTTATCCTGGAACTAATCTGTTTCAATTATCTAAATTTTTTCCCCAAAATAAGCACCTGTGATCTTATCGTCTTTCTTTTTTTGGCAGGGGGTAGGGTGGCATCCCAAGTGGTAATTGAAAAGAAGGGAAACACAGGTAATGTTTCCCCTCTAGATCACATCTCCTGTACTTGATTGTTTTTTTAATCTTGTGGTTGGTGTGTTAGTCCGGGAAGACTAGAGAAGCAAATTCATAAACACACATGTGTTATACAAGAGCATTATATACAAGAGCAATTGAACACTGAGGAAACATCCCAACCCAGTCCAGTCCAAGGTCATAAGTCTAATATTAGCCCAGTAAGTTCAATACCAATCCATAAGAACTCTTCACACTCACAAAGCACATGCAATGATGCCAGGACAATCACAGGCCAGTGGGTGCAGAGTCTTGTGTATCCAGTTGGGGTAGAAGCATCTCAGCACTGGCAGGGGCCGCTCTGTGACTTTGCAAGCATCTCAGCACTGGCAGAAGTCTCTATGTGGCTTTTCTGGCTTCTGAGGTCTCATTGCATGGTAAGCATGTAAGTCCATGTGGCTTCTCCTCCAGCATGTCTCACAGGGAATCAGCCTTTTGTCTTGTCAGTAGAGCATCTCCAAGGGACTGAGTCATAAGTCTCTTTCTGACCTTCAAGGGGGAAATATGACCATATTTCTCAGAATTCTCAGAAGAAAGCCATGAGCACACAGATGTCTCATTTGCTCTCTCCAGATTGACAAACTAGACTCTACTCCTACACTCCCAATCCTGAAATTGACACCAGATTAGTGATTGCCCAGTTAGTCTCACTCCTTCTCTGAAGGTGTACCTGGGTCCTCTAGCCTGAGGTACTATAAGGAGAGGCTCCTGGGGTGTATTTCACAGAATAGGGTCTCAAACCCGACCCAGACCCCCAGAGGACCTGGACTCAGTGTCCCATATGGGTGCTAGCTCGTGCTGGATGTAGTGTTGGTGCAACCCAGCCTCTTGAGTGAAGTCCTGCCCATATTTGCTACAGGCCAAAAGGCCATAGGCTATATGGCCTGGGCGGTCCCATCTCAATGAGGCAATTGGCCCAAAGGCCGTGCCACAGTCAAGACAAAGGCAGGTGGGTTGAGCAGCGGTGGTGAGGAGGGCCTGGCAATTAGGCCATGGCTGCATCTGTAGACTCGGGTCACCTTGGAGGCAGGGAAGGAACAGGCATAGGCAAAGCAAATGAAGAGCACCCCCTTCAGCTTCTATGCCAAGAAGTTGGTGGTATGCTTCCGTTTCTTGTGACTTGACACTCCTGGTACTTGTAAGTGGCGAAGGTGATAATGCAGGGGCACACTGTGGAGCCCTCAGGTGACCTGAAGATTGTTGGGAGTGGTTGGGCTAGGTCAACTGGCATCTACAAGAATCTCTCCTGATTTTTTGGTCATGCCAACAGGCACACTGAGAGCTCGTTGGGCCCAGCCCTTTGCTAGGACCAGGTAGGGCTTGGGGTAAAAGACCACTGGACCTGACTGATGGATGTGCAGACTTGGGCTCTGGGAGGTTAGGGTTTGAAATGTGGAGGCCAGGAAAGGGATCCAGAACCTCTCAGACTGCCCAGCATGGTCAACCCAGCACTGCCTTCAGAACCAGATGAGGTTGAACCCCCAGCTCCTCTAGTTCACAGGCAGGAACACCAGGTCTCCATCTGATCCTATTGCCACCTCGTGATCACAAAGGCTGGTGTGCTTTTTGCACGTGGGCTTGTTGCTTCTCTGATGATTGCTTGTTTAACTTCACGCCTTTAAGACCCCAGGTGCTCTATCTTTCGATAGCTGGACACCATCGGCTTTCTTCATCGCATTTACTAATGCACCCACTTTGTTTTCAGCAATCTAATCACATCTCCAGTGTTGCAAGAACTCCTCTCCAAGGCTAGGTTCTGTTGCTTCATAGTCTCTCTGGAGTGCAGGTCCTCCATTGTCACTGGGAGCCCATTGTCCTCAAAGTACAGGGAAGGATCCTTCTCTGCCCCAGTGTTTGTTATCTTTTACTATATCTTTCAAGGGAGTTTAGCACTTTGATGTCCTCTCAATAAGTCAATATAACTTTCATAGCTGACCTCTCTTCCTTGAATTCATCTTTTGAGGTATTTTCAAACTTCCTTAAAACACTTTATCTACCTTCAAAATTTTTTATGTGGAGCAGCATTCTTGTAAATTTTTTGCAAAGCTTCAGTGATTTTGGAAGCTCTTCACTTGTGTACCATTAAAAATGTGATATTTAACATGGCCTCAAAATAATTTTTCCATAGTATCAACTTCTTTTAATACTACCCTGAGGAGACTGACCATTTTCTGCTTTTGCTTATGAAGTTTTCAGCAGCTGACAGTGTTTTGATGGTATCCATGAAGTTTTCAGTAGATAATTCCTCAGAAGTGGACAGCCTAGTCCTTCTGTGTAGTCTGTTCTTAATCTGAAACTTCTGTTGAAACATGATCCCTTTGGGTGACCCTGCTAGTATTTGAAATACCAATGAAATAGCTTCCAGAATCAAAACAACATACAAGCCACCAAACTGTCAGATGAATAGGGTAAAGAAAACCGGACCAATAAGTAACATCATGGTAAATGGAGAAAATATGGAAGCTGCAAAATATTTCATCTTGCTTGTATGCACAATCAGTGCTCACGGAAGCAGCAGTCGATGTCAAATGACACATTGCATTGGGTAAATCTGCTGCACAAGATCTCTTTAAAGTATTGAAAAGCATGAAAGTTACTTTGAGGAGTAAGATGAACCTGATTCAGGTCATGGTACTTTTGATCACTTTATATGAGTGTGAAAGTTAGGTATTGAATGAGTAAGACTGAAGAAAATTTATGCATTTGGATTATCATGCTGGAGAATAATATTTAAATATTTAAAGTATCATGAACTAAAAACTATGTCTTGGAAGAAGTGTAGCCAAAATGCCCTCTAAAGAAAAGGATAGTAAGTCTAAAGTCAAATACTTTAGACGTGTCAGCAGAGACCAGTCCCTGAAGAAGGACATCATGCTTAGTAAAATAAAGGGGAAGCAAAAAAAGAGAAAGCCCTTGACAAGATATCTGATGTAGTAGCTGCAATAATGAGCTCAAATAGAAGAGTAATTGTTAGGATGGTACAGGACTGAGCCATGAATTTGCACATGTTTGCCATGTGACTGCTCTGACTTGATGACACTTATTAACAACAACAAAAGAGACTAAGAAAAGTACATTGCTGGCAGAATTTGTCTTTAGCTATCTTTTGATCACAGAGATATGTTTAAATATGTTTTGTTTGAAGTAAACTTGTATGTGTCAACTGAACTCTAGCATAGGAATACATTTTTACTTACTCTCATATTCAGTGTTCTATCATTCAAATACATAAATTCTTCTTTAGTCTTCCTTATTCATTGCTCTGCTTTTGCATACATATGAGACAGTGATAAGCACTATGTCTTATTACAGCTGCCCTTTAGTCCTCAAAGTGGCATTTTTGCTTTTTAACACCATACAGAAGTTTTTGTCATAGATTTACCCAAGACACTAGGTATTTTGATTTCTTGACTGCTGTTTCCATGGACTGTGAATCTAAGTAAAATTAAATCCTTGCCAACTTTAATGATTTTTTTTTCATTTATTATGCTTTTTATTGGCCCAGTTATGGGAGTTTTATTTTTGGGCACAGCTAGCTATTCTTTGCTGATTGGTGGGACTTTAGGGGACAACTCTGTTTCCTTACACTTCGCTATGCTTCCTACTTGAGTGGAGAATGATTCGCCAAGTCATCGGGGAATGGATGTCTATCTATCAGGCTACTTCCTGGTGAACTTGGATGATGAAGAAAATTTGAGTTCAACATCTTCCTGCTCTTCGGGAAGAAGTAGTCTATCTAGGGGCTCATGGTGACTAGGGGTTGAGGTAGGATCCAGATACTGGTATTATTTTGAGGATGATAGTCTTGGCTTAGAATTATTTGTAATTTGATGACTTCAATTCTGAGACAAAGCAGGGGAAAAGTTTAGTTAAGGCTGGGCCAAGAGTTATGAGGATGACAATGCCTATTGAGATGTAAGCCAGTCTCATGCTGTGAGATCCTTTGGTAATTCCATAATCTGGTGTCAATTTAAGGACTAAGAGTGAAGGGGTGGAGTTTAGCCTGTCACTAAGATCCAGCTTGATGATCTCATTTAGAGGCGCTAAGGAGATAAATAGCTCGCTGGAGGTGGGACACTTGCTGACTCCCTGCAAGATATCCCTGTGGAGAAGACCCATGGAGAGAGACTGATAGAGCCAGCTCTCTGGAGCCAGAGAAGCCACATGAAGAGCGCTGTTAGTGCTGAGATGTTTAAAATGCCCCTGCATCGCAAGACTTCCCACCCACTGACTTGTGATCTTCCTGCATTCGGTGTCATTGCATGTGTTTCATGAGTCTGAAGAGGACTTTATAGATTGGTATTGGACATATGGGCTAATATCAGACTTCTGGACTTGATCTGGACTGAGTGGGGATATTTTCTCAATATTCAATTGCTCTTTTATATAAATCTTTCTTATATACATGTGAGTGTCTCTGAATTTGTTTCTCTAGTCAATGCAGACTAACACAGATTCCAAAGGAAATCTCAGGAGGTATACTTAAGGGGAGGATTTGATACTAAAAAAAGATGTTGGCATTAAGAGAAATGAAATTTTCACTGCTCTGTGGTCTTGATTAGAAGTGATGTGCACTATGAAAAAAATATTTTTTTTCTTCAGAGGTATTAATCAAGTAAGAGAAAATGAGTTGAGTAGGGAGATATGGGCCACTACTTGGAAATGGAAGGATAGGTTTAACACTGGGTTTATAGGACATGTAGTTTTGGTGTGTTTTTATTTCCTCAACAAAAATTACAAAAACTGTGTATATTTACTTCCTACCATTTATGCTGACTTCATCCATTTAAATATATATATATATATATATATATATATATATATCCTATTTCATTTTCTCCTAAATCTTTTATCTTCAAAGTTCTCTGCACAAGAAAATGAAACACTGTGTGGTTCTGTGCCATCCTCCCAATCATTCCTATGCCTGAGTCCATTGAAGTAGCCTCTGTGTTGATCCTTTTCATTGAAAGCCTTCCTCATTTTCACCGCCCTTCCACTTTAACAAGCATGATGTCCTTCTATAGGGATGGATCTCTCCTGACAACATGTCCAAAGTAGATAAGATGAAGTCTTGCTCCCCTTGCCTCTAAGGAGCACCCTCGCCTTACTTCTCCCGATACAGATTGGTTTGTCATTTTAGCTGTCAGTGGTATTTTTAATATTTTTCTCCAGCACCACAATTCAAATTCATTGTTTTTTCTATGGTCTTCCCTATTAAATGGCAAACTTTCATACGCACATGATGCAATGGAGAATAGCAGGACTTAAGTCAAGCACATTTTTCAATGTACTCTACATAGTTCTTGTACAGAAGATTTACTCAGCACAATATGTCTTTTCATCTCTCAAATGCTGCTTACATAAGCAATGATTATGGATCCAAGCAAGACAAAATTCTTGACAACTCCAACCTTTTCTATTCATTGTAATCCATACTGAAGGCTATAATCCCTGACCTTCATTAGCAAGTGCTTCAATTCCTTCTTACTTTCAACAAGTAAGGTTGTGTCATCTGTATACTGCAGGTTGATAATAAACCTTCTTCCAATCCTGATACCACAGTCTTCTTCATATAATCCAGCTCCTCTGAGGTATTGCTTAGAATACAGATTTAGCATGTATGTTGAGAGAATACAACCCTGATGCACACCTTTCCTGATTTTAAACCATGCAGTATGCCCTTGTTCTGTTTGTACAGCGGTCTCTTAATTCATATGCAAGTTCTGAATAAACACAATGGAGTATTCTGAAATTCCCATTCTTCTCAATGTTATGTATATATTATGGTCCACATAAATGACTGCCTTTGCAAAATCAATGAAGCACAAGTAAATATCCTTCTGGTGTTTCTGCTTTGAGCCAAGATCCATCTGACATCAGCAATGATAGCTCTTGTTCTATTTCCTCTGCTGAGTATGGACTGGACCTCTGGCAGCTCCTTGTCAATGTACTCCTGCAGTCATTGTTGGATAATCTTAAACAAAACTTTGCTGGTGTGCAATATTAATGATATTGCTTCATAGTTTGAGCATTCTATTGTCACCTTTCTTTAGAATGGACACAAATATGAGTCTCTTCTAGTCTGTTGGCTGAGTATCTGTCTTCCAAATTTCCTACCATATATGAATGCGTGCTTCTTCAGCTTTTTGAAATATTTCAATGGGTAGTCCATCAATTCTTGAAGCCTTGTTTTTGACTAATGCACTCAATGCAGTTTGAACTTCTGCCTTCGACACCCTTGGTTCTTGCTCATATGCTACCTCCTGAAATGGTAGCTGTCAACTAGTACGTTCTGGTACAGTGACTTTGTATTCTTTCCAGCTTCTCTGGATGCTTCCAACATCATTCAATATTTTTCTTTCTTTTCTTTTCTGGCATCACTGCCCTCTCGTGGGAGTGGGAGGCCCAGCCTTGCTGCTGCTGGATTTGAACTGCCAAGCCAATGGGCTGCAGTCCCGCACTCAACCACTATGCCACCGGGACTCAGCCATCATTCAATATTTTATGACTATTTTAAAAGCTGAAATTCTAGGCTTGATTTTTTTCTTTCAGTTTCATAGATTCAAAAATTGCATAATATTAAATATTATAAACTTTATATAGTAACACATAGTTACATTGATAAGCTAATAGTATATAATTATGCTGGTTTAAAATAAAATAAGTTGTTTTTTAAGAAAAGGTGTGGTTTGCTCATGTGTCAATTTGACACATGTCTGTAGAGATAGGTTTATGAGAAATGTTTGTAAACCTAGTGTGAGAGAAAAGGTCTTCTGCATGTTCTGATTGGTTGGACATATTCTTAAGCTTGGATTGGCAGGAATAGCATGAAAACCTACTTTAAATCGAAGAGTTTGGTGGTGTCACTCAAGACCTCAAAAGCTGTTAGGGATTGAGGTGTGGTCCTCCAAGGAGCACTGATGGCTCAGAGTGCTGATGAAACATCATCTTAAGATAAAGGGACCAGACGTCCCGCTTTTGGCGGGACAGTCCCTATTTCAAACAACTTTTCCGGCATCCTGTGGCGTTTTTTAAAAGTCCCAATTATTAGAAAGAATGTATGACAAGCTAGGGAACAACGGGAGAATGGGAAGAACCCCCTCTCCCCCCATCCCGGTCAATGGTGTCCCGCTTTACCAAGGTTAAAATCTGGTCATTGTATCCGAAGACTGTCTAATGGTTCATATGTGAATCTGTCTTTATCTATTTTATCTAATTCTGGAAGGTAGATATTGATGACTTCTACAACTTCACTCATTACTGGTGGATTCATGCACTTTTTCTAGAACTTTAAGAGCTGTCAGGATAGATAGAATTACAGGGAAAAGACATTTCCAAAATGGCTGGAGATAAGATTTGGGAACCTATCCTTCCAAGTTTGGGGGTTTCCCCCAAAAAAGATATAGGTATCTATTTATATGATTTATAAGATCTAGGTATCTAGGGAGGTACAAGGGGGAATGTTTTTGCTCCCCTTGGATGGGGTAAACCCATATCGATAGAATGTCTCTTGTCAATGGACTAATCTTGTGGCATATTGTTGTATTGACACTTCAGCATCTACAATTGGCTCCATTACAAGGAAGGGTCACCCCTATAAAGCATCATAAATATTTAAAGCATGCAGAATGATGTGAGGGCAGTTCTGACATGTAGCAGGGTTACTGGTAATATGTCCTTTCAGTTCATTTTAGTTTCTTGTGCTCATATTCTAAGGGTCAGCTTTAAGTGTTGATTAGTTCTCTCTACTTGACCTGAAGAATGTGACTTCCAGCCACAGTAGAGATGATGTTATACTTAAGTATTGAGATACTACAGGGGATCTGAGAAAAGAAGTTTGGAAAGAGTAAGTGACCTCAGCTAAGAAGAAAACTCACTGGGTTCTCTACCATATCCATGCTCACCTAAGGTTCCAGACCAGTAAAGGCAGCTTCTTGATGTTGGGCCACCTAAGACACACCTCAGTCTTGGGTTAGAAATTACAGGATTTTCATGAACTACCCTCTTCTTGGATTTTTTTCCTTTGGACAGAGCACTTCAAAGTGGCTGGTTTGTTTGCAATGAAAGTGTGGTCTTTATGTAAGTATACAGATATATATAATTTTATTAGGGAATCTTTCAGGTCTTATTTATACATATGTTGCCACCATTTTCACATTGTTTTCTTTCTACTGGAGCCCTTGGTATCAGCTCCTCATTTTTTCATCCTCCCTCCCCCACTCTTCCAACCTCATAACCCATTGATAAATTATGAATTATTATTATTATTATTATTTGCATATGCTACTCCATCCGTGTTTCTGTTGTTCATCCCTGTGTTAGTCTGGGTAGACCAGAGAAACAAAGCACTCATATGTATATAAGGAAGAGGTTCATATACAAGAGCAATTGAACATGATCCAGGTCAGATCAAGTCCACATTAGCCCATAAATCCAATATTAGCCCATATGTTGGAAAGCAACCTACCAAGTACTTCAGACTCAAGAAACACATACAATGAAGCCAAATGCAGGACGATCATAAGCCAGTGTGTAGAAGGTCTTTGGATCCTGTGGGGTTGCAAGCATCTCAGCACTGGCAGGAGTCTCCACGTAGCTCCTCTAGGTCCAGGTCTCTTATTGCATCGGGGTGGATCTATGTGGCTTTTCCTCAGGGATAGCTCGCAGGAAGCCAGCCTTGTCAGATGAATCTCTCAGACAGTGAGTGTTGTCAGTCGAAAATCTCCAAGGAAGTGAGCAAGAGAGATAGTGTCTCCGCCTATAAGAAGGAATGACCACATTTCCCAGAATTCACAGGAGAAGACCATGCCCACACAAAGGTCTCACTGGCTATCTCCAGATTGACAGCCTAGACTTCACCCCTACACTCTTAATCCTTAAATTGACACCAGATTAGGTGACTGCCACAGTCCCCCTCATGAGGTGAGAGGGAATTTTTATGTCAATCAGTTCTCCCTTCCCCCGCCCTTTACCTATTGTTCCTGAGGGATTGATCTGTACTAGATTCCATGTGTCCAGAGCTCTTATCTGTACCAGTGTACCTGCTCCAGTCTAGACAGATTTGTAAGGTAGAATTGGGATCATGATAGTGGGGGGAGGAAGCATTAAAGAACTAGAGGAATGTTGTGTGTTTCACAGTGCTACACTGTTGGCTTGACCCTTCCTTGTGACCCTTCTGTGAGGGGATGTCCAATTGCCTACAGATGGCCTTTGGGTGTCCACTCTGACTCCTATCAATATGATTATTCGTTTTAGGTCTTCTGATGTCAAATCCTGATCCTGCTGACATATCATGAACAAATAGGTTGGTGTGCTTCTTCTATCTGGGCTCTGTTGCTTCCCTGCTACATGGCTGCTTATTTAACTTCAAGACTTTAAGAACCTCACATCTATGTATTGTAATAACTGGGAACAATTAACTTTCTTCACCACATTTCCTTATGGATCCATTTTGACTTCTGCGGTCATGTCAGGAAGATGAGCATCATAGAATTCCAGGTTATTAGAACAAAGTGTTTTTGCATTTAGGGAGGACTTGAGTAGAGGTCCACTGTCCATCTGCTACCTTCATACTTAACCTATAAACATAGACCTATATCCTATCATTATATATTAATATATTTACTTATATGCATGCCTGTATTTATACCTCTATAAATGTCCTTTACTTCCTAGTATTTCCTCTAATTCCTTTTATTTTCCTCCTGTCTCACTATCATGCTTGACCTTCATTCAGCTCTCAGTAATTCCTCTCAGCTACAATGCACTTGATCAAACCCCAGCAGACATTCTACCCTCCACACTCACCTTCGAGTTCAGATCTTTTGTTGTATACTTCACGCTGGGTTTGTTGACTTCCCACTCCCTATCCCTCACCTCCCTTTATCCCCTGTCCCCTGGGACCATCAGTCCCATTGTTTTCTCCTTGGGATGATTTATCTTGTCTAATTTATACAGATAGCCATGAGAAGAAGAACCTATAAATGGTTCCAGATATGTCTGCAGACCTTTATGTATGTTTTCCAATTGAGTCTCATGAGGTGCCAAGTCCTGTTCTCTGAGTCTAAAGTCTATTTTCGAGATTCCTCAGAAACTTCGTTGCTTTACTCCCCTTGGGGCTCTGGTGCTCTCCCTTCATATTTTGCTCCAGTGGGGCGGGCGAGGGGACAATTCCCCTCATGTAAGAACATGAGTAAACATCCATCAAAGAAATAAAAATGGTGATAAACTTATCTAAAGGTCTTCAACATCATTACTCATCAGAGAAATGTTATTAAAACCATAATGTAATTTTGATGAGTGCTATGAATTGATATGTGTTCAAAAATAGGCCCTGTAAATCCTAGCCTCTCCCTGTAGGTTTCTCCTATAGTCAGTCTTGAATCCAGATGTCCCACACTGTGTCTCCAGTGCTGTCCCCTGCCACACTGTAGGTCAATGAGGGGGCATCTTATCTCTTGGTAGGGCCAGGCCTACGGTCTTCACTGTGTCTTGGCTGCTCCAAGCAGGAGTGCCTTTCTAAGGGCTTGGTGCGTTAGGATGCAACACGCACTCTCCATCTCTCTTTTCCCCCTCTTCGTTTGCTCCACATGTTCTAGACATACCCGCCACTCTCCCTGTGCTGTATCTTCAGGGCTGTCTTCTATAGTGCCATCCTCCGAAAATGGGTTCAAATAGATGGGATTGGGGCAGGCCCAGCAGAACTCTTTTTTAGTTCACCATGCCAGTGGTTGCTTTCAAGGCATGGCATACCAGGTTGAGGTCTGGGCCCTCCGTCTCTTTCACGTGGAGACATAAACAATACCCACCCCGTGGGTGAGTTTCTGCCCTATTCCCCCACTACCCACATCCTCGTTTTGTTTTTGCTTTCCCCTTTCCTTTTTACTATTTTTTTAATTCTCTTTTTTATAATTACCACAAGTGGTAGCTTTATTTAACAAACACAAATTTCTGCTTTTACAATTTAAGGAGTTAAACATCTGGATTCAAGACTCACTATAGGAGAAACCTACAGGGAGAGGCTAGGATTGACAGGGCATATTTTTGAACACATATCAATTCAAAGCATTCATCAAAATTACATTATGGTTTTAATAACATTTCTCTGATGAGTAATGATGTTGAATACCTTTAGATAAGTTTATCACCATTTTTATTTCTTTGATGGATGTTTACTCATGTTCTTACATGACTAATTATAGATTTACAGTAAATTTGTGAGTTTGAATTTTTTAGATGGATATCTGTATCTTAAAAAACCTCATTGCTTTCAAGTCAATGCTAATTGATAACAGCTCTGTAGAACACAGTAGAACTGTCCCTGTGAGTGTTCAAGGCCGTACGAAGTCAAAAGCCTCATCCTTCTCCTGCAGAATGGCTGGTGGTTTTGAACTTCAGACTTTGTGATTAGCAGCCCACTCCAATTATCCCAACAATATATAACCCACTATTCCAACAATTCTTGGTTCATTTTAACAAAAAGAATTTTCTTGGCATATAATTCACATATCATAATGTTTAAACATTCAATCATATAAAGAAGAGTCTGACTTTGCCAATTCACTACTGTCTTATGAGACACACAAACCATACTTACAATTGAGTGGTTCACTAAGGAGAAAAGCACAGCTTGTGATCAGAATCAGGAAGCAAGTAGGCAAAGCCTCAGGTCCTCAAGGAAAGCTCTCTCGGTTCCTCAAAACCGTGCAGATCCCATTTCATCCTTCTCGACTTCTCAAGTGAGGCTTTTTGTTATTGCTGTTGTTCCATCTGTCAATGGGCTCTTTGCAGATCTCTGGCTATGTGTGATATTAGATTTCTGTATCACTCTTTCAAATCTTTTATGACAATTCTTGTCACATTTTGTCTGAATCTCCTCTCCTGCATTTTACATTCTGCTATTTCCTTTCCTGCTTCTTTCTGTCTGTTCAAAAATATATTTTAGGTTAGCTGTTCAATTCTTTTTTTTTAACCTGTCATCATGGTTTTATTTTATTTTTCTCAAATCATTTTATTGGGGCTCGTACAACTCTTAGCACAATCCACACATACATGTATTGCATGCAAAACACATTTGCACCATTGATGCCATCATCATTCTCAAAACACCCGCTTTCCACTTAAACCCTTGGTATTGGCTACTTATTATTCTGTCATATTGAATGCTGTCCAATGTCTCCCTTCACCTACTTCCCTGTTGTCCGTACCCCAGGGAGGGGGTTATATGTAGATCCCTGCAATTGGTTCCCCCTTTCCATTCTACCTTTCCTCCACCCTCCCAGTATTGCCACTCTCACCACTGGTCCTAAAGGGCTTGTCTTTCCTGGATTCCCCATGTTTCCAGTTGCTATCTGTACCAGTGTACCTTCTCTGGTCTAACCTGATTTGTAAATTAGAATTCAGATCATGATAGTGCGAAGAAGGAAGCATTTTAGAACTAGAGGAAAGTTGCATATTTCATTGTTGCTACACCTGACTGACTCATCTCCTTCCCACGACCCTTCTGTAAGAGGATGCCACTTCTGCAGATGAATCTTGGGTCTCCAGTCTGTACCCCCCCCCAATCTATAGTGATATAGTTTTTAATTCTCTAATGCCTGATACTGGTCCCTTCAATACCTCATGGTCACACAGGCTGGTGTGCTTTTTCCATGTGGGCTTTGTTGCTTTTGAGCTAAAGGGCTGCTTGTTTATCTTCAAGGCATTAAGACCCCAGAAGCCATCAGCTTTCTTCACCACTTTTGCTTGTGCACACATTTCTCTTCAAGATTGTGTGGTGAAGGAGAGCATCAAGGAATGACAATTTAATCGAGCAAAGTGTTCTTGCATTGAGGAAGTACTTGAGTGGAGGTTCATTGTCCATCTACTGCCTTACTACTAACCCTATAAGTGTATTTATGCAGATCTATTTCCCCATCATCATATAAAATATGTATTACCTATGTTCAGACCTGTATTTAGACCTCCATAAATGCTCTTTGTCTCCCAGTTCCTTCCTCTATTTCTTTTTACTTTCCTCCTGTCCCACCATCATTCTCTTTCTTCATCTGGGTTTCAGTAATTTTTCTCTATTACATTACTCTTGATCAATCCCTATCAGACCTTGTACACCTACCTTGTCAATGATTTTGGATCACTTGTTCCCTTGTCACTGGAATGCTCAACACCACCTCCTTCCCCCCACCCCCACCCCCATGTCCCACTGGAACCATCAGTCCCATTGTTTTCTCCTCCAGACTGTTCATCCAGCCTATCTTCTCTAGATAGACTTGCAGAAAAACCAAGGTGTCACAGATGAAGTGACAAAAGAAAACAAAATGATGATAACAGCAAAAAAAAACAATGTCTAGGAAAAAAATGCATAAATAAGTAATAATAATAATAGCAACAACAAAAGAAAAACCTGTATTAGTTCAAGGTCTGTTCATTGACCTCCAGGAGTGTCCCTTGGTTGAGGCAGGAGGGATGCCACATCCTGGCCCCAAAGTATGTCCTTGGCACTCCCTCAGAAACTCCATGCTCTGCCCCTCCTGCTGTTCTGCTGCACACCCTTGCCATGGTGCGGTGGGGTCAGACCAGTTGCACTCCTGACCTTGCTACTCCAGCGTTGTCCCCATAAGGCCTTGGGTCAGCAAGTGACACCATATTTCATAGTGGGGCTGATCATATGGTCCTCTCTGTGGAATATCTGTTCTGAGTGGGGAGATCATTCTCGAAGCTCGAGGGGCCAGGATGCACTCCACGCTCTCTTCCTCCCCCTTCATTTGCTCTCATGTGGTCTGGTCACACATGTCCTTCTCCCCGCGCTGCAGCCTCAGTACTGGTCTCCAGAGCAAACTCCCCTGGGGGGAGGGGTGACTGTCCATGTAGTTGCGATTAGGGCTGGACCCTCATACCCCTCCACTGGCTCGCGGCTTCATGCCATCATTGCTGCATTGGCATCCCAGAACAGTTTGGTTCCTCTTTTCCTGTGGAGATATAAAAAATACACTTGCCTTGGGTGGGTTAGTGCCCCCATTCCCCCGTTACACATCGCCATCTCCCCCTTCCCTCCTCAGTTGGCAATCATATGTAGCCCTGGATTTGGTCTGGCCCCTACCGCTCTACCTGGGCTTCATCCCAGGTATTTCTGTATACAGTAGCTTTTCCCCCTTGCCCCTTTTTATTTTTTTAAGCTTTTTTTTTTTTGCATTTTTTGCATTTTTTTAAGCTTACCTCAGCAGACTCAAGCTGTACTTGTCCTTTTGCGCTTGGTTAACTTCACTTTGCATAATTTTCTCCAGTTCTTCCCATGCAGCAATGTGTTTCATGCATTCATCACTGCTTTTCAGTGATGCATAGAACTCCATTGTATGTATGTACTACAGCTTTTTAATCCATTCATCAGCTGATGGAAATTTGGGTTGTTTCCAACTGCTTGCAATTGTGAACTATGCTGCGATGAACATTGGAGCACAGATATTCTGGCCGTGGTTTGAATCTTGCCTCTTCTGGGGATATGCCCAGTAGGAGGATTGCTGGGTCATATGGTAGCTCAATTTCTGTCTCTTTTAGATATCACCAAATCAGTTTCCATAGTGGCTGAGAATTCTTGTGTTCCTACAGTTCCTCCAACACTTGCTGCTTTCTGAGTTTTTGAATTAGACTATCTATGAGGGTGTTAGGTGATATCTCATTGTCGTTTTTGATTTCTCTTATAGCTAATGATGGGGAACATTTATTATATGTTTATTGGCCATTAAGATTTCTGCCTCTGTGAAACTTCTGTTCAGGTCCTTTGCCCATTTCCGCAGTGGGCAGTTAGTTTTGTTCTTTTAGGAAGCTATCAGTGTATTATAGATTTTAATCATGAGGTCTTTGTCTGATGTGTCTTTGCTAAAGATATTTTCCCAGTTCATGGGCTCTCTTATAACACTCTTGGTGAATTCCTTCCATGTACACAGGTGTTGTATCTTCAGTATATCTCACTTGTCACTTTGTACCTCCTCTGTGTTTGTCTCCTTCCCTATTTCTGATAGTCTATGTATTCCCTGTGCCAAAGTTCTCATATTGGTCCCAATTCCCTCATTGATGGCCCTAATACTTTGGAGTTCTACTTCAAGGTCTGTGATCCATCTTGAATTTATTCTTATGCATGGAGTGTGATAAGGGTCTTGCTTCATTTTTCTGCAGGTAGATAGGCATTTTTTCCAGCACCACTTGTTGAAAAGGGCATCTGTTTCCCATTTGATATTTTGGGGGCCCTTATCAAAGATCAATTGTCCATATGCTGATGGCTTTATTTCTGGGTTTCAATTCTTTTCCTTTGGTCTGAGTACCTATCGTTATACCAATACCATGCAGTTTTGACCAGTGTGGGTATATAATATGTGATAAAGTCAGGTAAAGCAAGCCCTCCCATTGTGTCCTTCTTCTTGAAGAGTTCTCTGCTAATTCTGGGCTTCTTCCCTTTCCGTATAAATTTGGTAATCATTTTTTTCCATTTCTTTGAAGAAAGATGAGGGTAATTGTATTGGAATTGTATTAAACTTATATAGTACCCTAGGTAAGAGTGACATCTTAACTGCATTGAGTCTTCCGATCCACTAGCATGGGATATGCTTCCATTTGTTGAGGTCACCCTTGGTTTCTTGTAATAGTGTTCTGTACTTTTCATCATATAGATCTTTTGTTCTTTTAGTCAGGTATATCCCTGGATATTCCAATTTTTGATTGGCTATTGTGAAAAGCACCACCTTTCTAATCTCTTCTGTGGACTTATCCAATGTGTATTGCCGTCTGATAGACTTCTGTTTGTTCCTCTAATGCTTCCAGTACTCCCCTTGTGGAGCTTTAGGGATTTTCCACATATAAAATTATATCATCTTCAAATAATGATAGTCTCACGTCTTTCATCCCCAGGAGAATACCTTTGATGTCTTTTCTTTCTTTCTTTTTTTTTTTTTTGACATCACTGCCTCTGGTGGTCGTGGGCGCTATCGAGTGCTGCTCCTGAGAGCCGCCGCTGGATTTGAACCACCAAGCCCACGGGCCGCAGTCCCGCACTCAACCACTTATGCCACCGGGGCTCAGCCACTTTGATATCTTTTCTTCGCCTTATGCTGTTAGCTAAAACCTCCGGTATAATCTTAAATAAGAGTTCGCCCTCCTTTTTAGTTGCTGTTATATGTATCCTTGGATTTGGTCTGGCCCCTGTCACACTACCTGGACCTCACCCCAGGAATTTTTGTAAACAGTAACCTTTTCCCTAGGCCCCCATTGCATTTTTTTAAGCTTACCTCGCAGACTCATGTTACACTTGTCCTTTTACACTTGGCTTACTTCACTTCGGATCATTTGCTTCAGTTCTTCCCATGCGGCGATGTGCTTCATGCCTTCATCACTGCTTTTCAGGGATGCACACTACTTCATTGTATGTACGTATCACAGCTTTTGTATCCATTCATCTGTTGATAGAAATTTGGGCTGTTTCCAACACCTTGCAATAGTGAACTATGCTGCAATGAATACCGGGGCACAGATACCTGGCCGTT